>JAZKJV010010704.1:0-251253 GCA_037367405.1 Ottelia alismoides | reverse complement strand
TATTGGGTTGGTGGGACCCTTCTATCTCGGGAGGCTGCCTCTAATGTTGATCAACTATGTGCTAATTTCCTCTGGGGTTTTGGAGGCACTATGTCCGTTGGGACAACGATTTGCCTCCCCACATCGGAAGGTGGGCTGGGGCTTCGGTCTACATTGACTTTACGCAGCTCTGCTCTCCTCGTTTGGAGCTGGAGGCTCCTTCATGCGGATAACTCTCTCTGGGCGGGCTTCATGAGATCCAAGTACCTCTCCGATTGGCTCCTTCGGGGTGGCTACGGCCAAGCGCAGTGACTCAGCGGTTTGGAAAGCGATGCTTCGCGGCAGAGACTCGTTCTGGAGTCGTCTCCCGCCCTCCTCCTCCTCCCTCGCCCTCCCCTCCGCGCCTCCGTCTCCGACTCTGCATTTCTCGTCGGCTGTGGAGGCGGTTAGGCCTCGTGGCCCGCCTGCCCCCTGGGCGAGCGTCGTTTGGTGCAAGGGCGTGGTGCCTCGGCATTCTTGCACGTTGTATCGTGCCCTCCTTAATAGGCTTCCTACTCTGGACAGATTGGCGAAGCTTGGGATCATCCTCCCCGCCTCTTGCTACCTGTTCCTGGCTGCTGATGAATCTGTGAACATATCTTTTGGGAATGCTGTTTTGCGGTGGATGTTTGGACTCTGGTACTGCAGGGCCTTGCTCTTCCGCTGTCGCCACCTCGCCTCTCTTGGCAACACCGTGCTGTGGATTAGCCAATTCCCCTCGGCCTCTCACCGGAGGCTGGGTTGCAGTGCCCTTGCGGCCACCGTTTGGGAGCTTTGGAAAGAGCGGAATATGCGTTGGAACTCAGGTCGCACCTCTGAGGCGGTGCTGCTCGCAAGGAACGTCATCTCCACTGTCAGATCTTCCCTAACCTTTCGAGTGTTTTAGGCTCCACCTTTTCTGGGAATTACATGTAATTGCAATATGCTTTTGTGGTTTTTCCTACTGTAATTGGCCTGCAGGTTGCGGTGGCCATGTTTTTGGTTTGACAGTTTATGGGATCTGTCCCCCCTGTAATTTTTGTGCAGCTTACAGGAATATAAAGATTTATTACCTATCAAAAAAAAAAAGTTTTGCATGTAGTTACCAACACTTGATGGCCTACTTTGGAGTAGATCCTGTAAAGATCCGACTTAGATCATTGATCTATTAATGGGAAAAACTGACCCTGACAACTGTTGGAACAAACAATCTCACGAATATTGCGAAAGTGTATCGAAACAATTACTTGACGGATTAAGAAGTAAATAAAATGGCACAAGAATAACGAGTACTCAAGCACAAAATCAATCATAAATACAACCACAAACACAAGAGATTTTTAACGTGGAAACCTCCAAAATGAGAGGGGGAAATCACGGGGTTGACTCGATCCAAGCAAACTTCTCCATTATATGGTGATAAAATAGTTCTTCCTAAAAGCTATACAAAGTCAAAACCTTCTACCCAAGATGTATCAAAAATGAACCACACCAATACAAATAAAAGAAGGAAGAATGTGGAGAATTGTCACCAAACATCGTTGTTCAACTTGCTCCACAACAGTCTGAATACGGTTTCTCTTCAGTGTGATCTCTGATGGCGAACATAGGCCCGATCTTTGTGATTTAGAGGTGGATTAGAGGGAAGAATGGTGCAGCCCCATATCTCAAAAATGCAGTAGCGGCAGCGACCGAAGAGATGAAAAAATAGGGTTTCCCAATTCGCATGATTTTGTCCCCCATAATTGAGAAAGAACTGGTTGAGTTGCCTTTGTACCCAAAAGTGACATTTTATATTCATGCCCAACATGAGTAGGAATTAGTTTGGGCAGAGGCACAACCCAACAAATCTCCCCTCCAGCCCACGAGAAAGAGACCATCAACCAACAAGCTCCATGTAAAGAAGATAGACTCACTACAAGCAGATACGTCTTTTGTGACGGTCAATGCCCATCCATCATGTATTAAGACCGTACCTTTAGGTCATTGGGGACGTTTGTAAAAGCATCCTTGATTCATGTGTCTCATTTAACCAAAGGGGACATAAAAATGTAGTGTCCCCTATTCTTATATGGCGGGGTTGGGCCTAGACCGTCCCTTACGTTCATAGTAGAAGGGACAGTTAACGACTGTCCCTTATAACCTATAGCATAGGTGATGCTGTGAAACCGTCGCCTATGATTGTATCCGAGACGGTGCCATACCCATCCCCTATGATTGTACCTAGGACAGTGCAATAATTGTCCCCAAAGGTTCTACCCAAGTTATTGAGTTTAGGGATGGGTATAGAAGATCGAAAGGGATGGTCGTAACTGTCTCCTAAAAATGAAGTTGCAAACTCCAGCCTCACCGAAGGAGACGATCGTGACCATCCCCTATGACGGTAGAGGGGACTGTGACATAATCATCACCAAAGATTCCGAACATGTTATTGGGTTAAGGGACATGTACAGAAGATCAGAGAGGATGGTCGGAAACATCCCCAATGGTCGCATGTCTCCCAGAGGTGGATCGACAACTTTGGTCTCAATGGAGGAGATGGTTGAGACTGTCTCCTATGATGGTAGAGGGGACGATGTCATCACCGTCCCAAAACGTGTTGCTCAGGTTATTGGGTTCAGGAATGGATACTAAAGATCAGAGGAGACGATTGGAAATGTCCCCAATGGCCACGTCTCACATAAATTGACCAGGAAACTCCAGCCTCACCAGAGGAGACAGTCGAGATTGTCCCCTATGATGACAGAGGGGACAGTTTCATAACCATCCCCAAACGTGTTGACCAGGTTATTGGATTCAGTGACGGGTACAAAAGATCGAAGGGGACGGTTGGAACCATCGTTAATGGTTGCACGTCTCCCAAAAATGGACCAACAAATCCGACGTCACAAAAGGAGATGGTCAAGATATCCCCTATGATGGTAGAGGGTATGGTGTCATAACTGTTGCCTTTGATATTCTTAATGAAAAAAAAATTGTTGCACTAGATTATATGCCCTATGACTTCAACCAGTTCATAAAAACATTCAACAACAAAGAAGAATCTATTCTAAACAAATTATGAAATATTTCAAGTTTATAGACATTCCAAGCTCATGAAACTACATTAAATATCTCAAGTTTAGTATATATACAAACAAAAATTGTAAAGCACATTCTACTCTTCCTCTCTCTTCTCCTCGATGTCCTCTTCATCATCCCCGAGTCGTGTTGTAGATGGGTTGGCCTGGCTCTTGAGATGTTGAATGTAGGCCATGATGCTCGTCATGTCCGAACGCATCTTGGAAATCTCCTCGTCCTGCACAGACATCCTCGCCATGTTCGAGCGCATTCTAGCCATCTCCTCTTCCTATGCGGACATCTTGGCCTCAATACGTCGTAGCTCTCTCTCCAACTCTCTCTCCCTCTCACTTCATTGCAACGATGATGTAGACCCACTGCCACCATTCCATGTTCGTATCATCGCTCCCCATCCACCACATCGTATACGTACAGAATGTTCCGAACCTGTTGATAACATGAATTTTGCTAAAGTCGTGTCATTCCACAAGGTGGATAGACCGTCATTTAAGTAATATCAAACGGAACCTCTATTAATCAATAATTAACCCACAATAATTAATCAAACAATTAATAGCAAAAATGTAGAGTTGAAATTTATTAAGCTCTACCATAAAATGCATAGCATGTAAGCATGTAGAGATCGAACCATAGGGAGCAAAATGGGTAGCATATGGTTATTTATATACAACTGAGTCATTTCTTATGTATATACATATATCTTTTGTGGGTTTTTGATTTTATATTTTTTTAATTTATTTTTGTTTTATATTTTGTATTTGTTTTTTTCTTTTATGTTTTCTATTCATTTTTATATTTTTATATTTTCTTTTTTTCAATATAATATAGCATATATAAGGATTTATATATACAATATAGAGTAATATATTTATATATACTAATAAATCTAAATAAAATATAGAATGATTTTTTTTGGATTTTATAGATTTTTCTAATGTTTTTGTACCTTTTCCGGAATATTTGATAACTTTTATGTATTTTTAAAGTAAAAAATATCCCAAATAAGGGATTAAATAAATAGAATGAAATTTAATTGGATTTTAAAAATAGTAAATAGATCCCGAACTTACCCAATTCAATTTTAATATATAATACGTATACAAAGAAATTATAAAATAGAATAACATATTTTTAAATTGTTTAAAGATTTTTAAAAAAGATTTTGGGGTTTTTCGATTTCAAGCATTTTATTTTTCCATTTTTAGTGATTTTTGGCATGTGATAAAAATATGAAAAAGTAGACTACATGAATTTTTTTAGAATTTTTAAAGGTCTTTTTATATTTTTTTGGTATCTTCTAATCTAACTAGTACAAAATTAGTATCCTTTTGATTTTTAATAAATAAATAAATGCACAAAAATGCAAAGGAAATATATAGCGAGAAAGTTCATGGCAAGAGCCATATATCCCTATTTTTGAGAATTTTTAGGAGCACAATAGTTATTTTAATAGATCGATTGCATCAATGTAACTAAATTAAAGTTTGGGGGCCTCACTATAATTTTCACAAAACTATACAATGTATTTCAAGTTTTATTAGACTTAAACTAAATACACAAAGTCATAAGGGCATGCATGCAATTTTGCCACCTCACATGGGACAGCACGTGAGGTGACGTAGAATGGACCCAAATATCATTACAAGTACTACATGGGTCATTTTACAAAAGTTCCCATTTATTTTAAATGTAATATTTTATTTACAGGACTAGTACTAAATACACAAAAAGGTGGGGTATGCTATGAAAGTTACCCCATTAAGGTGCAGATCCAACAATGCTCCCTCCTCCACTTGACCACGTGGCAGCACGAGGTGGCTTTATACCTGCTTCGGCGATATGCGGTCTTGATTGCATCTGAGGCTCCATCGGACGATAGAAGCGAGCGATGAACGAACGACCAAGATCAAATCTGGGGCACCTCCCCAGATCGGATGGTTGTTGTTGTGCGCAAAGAACAGGGAAGAACAAGCTCTTCCCTAAGCTTCAATCATCGATTCTTTCTACTCCCGGCGGTCATCTGAGGTGGTGTTGGGATCTATACCTCCGGGAAATCTCTCTGTAGTTGTTGAGGGTGGAAATAAGGTCTAGAACACAAATGAATTGGAGAGCTCAAGAAAGACGGGCGGTCTTGAGCATCCTCAGTGAACTTGATTTCAACCCAGAAGGGATCCTTCTTGTCCTGGACCTACACGAAGACATTCTTCGACTCGAGGGGCTCGAACTCAGCCTATTCTGAAGCTGGATTGCATGAGGAATGGGGAGAATAGGGATGCTTCAACGAACGGTGGTGCTAAAGAATCAATCTCCCGATCATAGGGGTAATCGAGGTGGAAGGAGCGTGGGATGTCTGAGCGAAGAGAAGGGTAGGAAATGGGTAGTATGTGACGGAAATGGAAGGTGGTCGGAGTGGAGCTCCGGTGAAGGTCACCATGCTAATCTACCTAATTAACTAAGGAACATGTGAAAATAATGCTTGAAATTAAACCTATGACTAATGCTAAGCTAGAGACACGTAGAGAAACAACTTTTATACCTAGGGGATGGTGAGGGAGCAGGGTCGTCAGTGAGGTGGTCGTAGGTGCACCTCTATCCTCTTGGACCTCAGCCCGACCGCGAGAAGATGCCTCCTATCATGAGGGGACTTGCTAGACCAAGAACGGGGGCTTCTAGACTTGGATTAGTGGCCAAACTTGCAATGAGGAAGGTCCTTTATTTATAAAACATGAGGAGCACCCTTATTGACTAATGAATTGGCAAGCATATGAGCTATGTACAACGGATCAAATGCCTGGGTGTAGATGTATGATGATCAATGATCATTTTCTCTGAAGGAAGAGAAGTCGATTGAGCGATGGTTCAAGCGAAAAAATGGAACGAAAACACGGGAAAAGAAAGTTCATGTCAAGTCAGGCGTCTGATGTGAGAGTTGACCATCGGTCAATAGGCGACCTAACGTAAATGGTCCACGTTAGGTCGTTGTAGGACAAAACTGTAAAAAATCGAATATAATTATTTTAAAATAATATTTGATTTTATTAATTTTTTGTATAAATTTTTTTATTTATTTGGTGTTATTCATTATATTTCATTTTTAGTGGTATATGTATATGTATATTCATCTATGTTTTGGCTCATTTTATTTTTATTTTGTATATTTTATTTTATTATATTATTCTTCTATTATATATATCTACAAATTATTTTTAAGCAAATAAATGTATTTTTATTATATTTTTGTGATATTACTTGTATACTTAAATAAATAGATGTATATAATATGTAGGTATATTTGTAGGTATTTCATATATGTAGTATATGCATTATTTTATTTTAATGTATTTTATTGGATTTTATTTTGGTTTTAACATGTACATATGTTATTACTAATATTTACCAAATTATAAAAATATGAATTTGTAAAAATAATAAGGAATGAATATATTGGATATTTTATTCCGGTCTACTATACAATGAGGTTCCAAAACCTAACTTTCCACATTAACTCCAAAAATATGAAACCACCTCCACTAAATAGCTTTTAAAGAACCCAAGGAGTGGTCTAGTGGTAGAGAAGTGTGCCTCCACTTTAAAGGACCTGAGTTTGAATCCTAGTGGGGATGCTCTGGACCCCTGAAATTACCGGGCCTACCATTAAAAAAATAGCTTATGAAAAATTATATATAATTAGAGTGTGATTTTGATATATTTTGATTTTTTATTTGAAATATATGGGTTTGTGAAATTGGGATTTTAGCTTATTATTTTGTGTATAAAATCTAAAATGTGTATTATTTTTGCAAAAACTCAATTTTGTATTTTTATTTACATTATTATCTATAACTTTCATGTACAAATTTCTTCATTTGATGTATTTAAATAAAATAGGTATCGAAAATGCTTTATTGGGAAATAAAATAAATGGGTTTTTATTGTAGTTTTGGCCCTTATCTCTCCCTCCTTTATTCCTTGTCGACCAACTCAATTCTTGACTTGGTCTCGGGGTTTAGGGTCATAAAATATCTTTGATATTTTACTCTTTTTCTTTTCTTCTCTTTATTTTATAATTTTGGCATTACAATCTTTATTATTTACACAATAAATACAACAAGTTATGAATGCTATTTTGCATGATTTGATGATATTTACATGCATTAGCTAGGGGTTTTAAGGTCAAAATGATAGAATAAAGGTGATAAAATGGAGATTCATCACCCCCCCATACTTTCCTTTGTTAGTCCCTAGCAAACACTTATGTAATAAGTATTAAAAGAATAAAGAAGAAAAGAAAAAGAAAGAATAACTGGAATCGATTTTAATTATTAAACTTGTCTTTACAAAATCAACGTTTAGAGCTTAAGTTAGACCTTGATGTGAGAATGTATATGGAACACGACTGGGAGCCAAATTTAAAACACAACAGCCTTCGAAAGTCATAGACCTTAGTTCACACCACCTCAATAGCCAGGTCAGTACTAGCCTACACCATACGCAAACCCTTATGACTATGAAGCTGACTTGTGCGGTGTAAGTGATAGTGTCTCTCTCCAACTAAAATGACAAAGGAACTGACTTCTCCAGAATGACAAGCCAATGATTCCCCAATACAGCAACTCTTTCCTCTAGGAGCGAGGTATTCCCTTCTAAGTTCAAGTGGCATATAGCTCAAGAGGAGGTGAAGAAAAGAATGGACGGTAGCTAGTGTAGCTACCTATACTGTGATACAAGATCAGTGTAGTCAAGTCATCCAGATGCAGGCTCACATGGTATAAATTCGATGCTCAAGCTTTCTTACTGACTATACAACATATATACATACTCTGGCATGCATTTTATTTTCAATCAGGCCTGTTCACTTTTTTTGGAGTTTTTTTTGAAATACTATTTACAACAGCATTTACATAAGGAGTTTTTCCTCTTGAGCTAGAAGACTATCCCTTTTTTGAAACCTTATTGCAACCCACACTCTCCTGTCTTTAGACCTCATGGAAACTAGATTGGGTTAGGGCGCACTTCCCTCCCTAGACGAGGACGAATGATCGTGTACATCTTGATGAACCTCAGTTTCATCATCTTTATTTCTTATAATTAACCCCCTTGCTTATTATTTTGTCAATAATTCCCTGTTAATGCCATATAATTAACAGAGTCCTAAATAAATTAAAAACCACAAAAAATAACAAAGCAAAAATTCGTGGTATTTTTAGACTTAAAAATACCCTCAAAAATAGTTCGGGTCCTTGTTTGATTTCATTTCCAGTTTTGGTCAACATAAAACTTGTAGATCTCGTCAAGATCTACAACTTTCATGTTTTGAGTTTTCTCAGAATCGACCATTTAAGCCCCCAAAAATCCAAAATTCCATCCAATAAATATGATTGGGCCACGTGGCCGCCTCTGGGGGCGCCACGTGGCCCCATTCCTTCTTGCTGGATCCGCTACCACTCCTGGCCGTTAGATCTCCTCCTGATATCCAACGACCCTCATCTTTCCATGCCAGTTGCTCGCCCTCAACCGTCCGATCATCTTTTCCCTTAATCCGCATCGCACTTAAGCGCCTTAACCACATGACGCCACGTGGCATCCTGGGCGCCCTTCGATCGCGCTCCAGACCGTCAATCGCCACCGCTCAATCCACCCCATGTTTTCAACCGCTTGATCAAGTCCTCAGTCTCATCCGAACCGCCCGATGGCGCCTCGCTCTCGATTCGCCACGTGGCCGCTCCATCTACCATCAATCGCTCCGTCCCTGATCCGATCCACACCGTCACTCCGCGCCAAAATGCCCGCCGTTGGATCCCCAGATCCAACGGCCAGGCGTTATCGTCAACCTCACGACACCCCTCTCTCACACGATCTCCACGCGCGAAGACCTCGCCCCCCTTCCCATTTCTTCGCCCTCACCGGCCATCACCTTCACGTGCCAAGCACCCCACGACCTTCTCTGATCTTCCCTCTACCTCGCGCACCAGTCCACGAACCCAGTCATTCTCTCCACGCTCCCCATTTCCTCCTCAAACCCACGTCACCCACCACCACTTCCGCCACCTTCAAACGTTAAATACACCGGCCCCACGCCCCTTCACCGGTGTCCATCTTTACGCGGGGAGCGGCCCAGCCCTCCTTCGCCTCCCCGTGATAGGGGGAGGCGATAGGATAGAGCGAAGACGACCCCTCCCTCGGTGAGACCCTCCGCCTTGAACGGCGGAGCTGCGGCGCCTCTTGGCGACCGCCCAAGCTACATGGACCGGCTGGCCATGTCCAGCGAAGACCCGGGCATCGATCCCGATGTCCAGCCCAAGACCTCCGCTCCGCTTCCGACCAGGTAAGCCCTTCCGATCTCCCTTCGTTTCTTTTGTCAAATTCTTCAATTTAATTCGACCTCGCCAATTATCTACACCTCCCATGGACCATCCCGTTAGCTCCGTCGCACTTCCCCCTTTTCCGCGTAACCCTCTGCTCGCCTCCTTCTTGTCTCCCATACCTCTACGCCTCCGACCCACCTCCTCCGCCCTCGCGGCGGAGGAGCTCCGAGCTCTCCACTTTCTTCGCCTCCGACGAGCTTCCGCTTCACCGCCACTACGCATACACCACAACGCACGCTTCGGCTATGTGTAATTAACCTGCAGGTGAAATTTCTTCAATGATCGGGACTCTTGCCGGAGCTGTTTGACCGAGCTTTGCAGCCATCGCCTGAGCTCCGGAGCATCATTTCAAGGGACCCTGGATCCTCCCCGAGCTTCCAGCCTCATCGACTTCACTCCAAGAAGTGTCGGGGAGGTCACGTGCAACCGGAGACGAGAGGCGGAGGAGGAGCTCCTTCGTCGGAGCTCCAAAGTCGCCGCCAGTCTTCGGCCGAGTGAGACATTACAGGCGCCGTTGGATGCCCCTTTCTCGGCGGTCATCCAACGGCGCTGAGGAGGCCACGCCATCAACATCAGCAGCGGTTGGATCCTTTCGATCCGACAATCTTCGTGCAGCCACGTCGTCCGCCAACGCCATTACCAGTAGCCCTTGTATCCTCACGATCCAATGGCCGTCATCCGGCCACGTGGTGGCTTTTGAGCCTGCACCGAGCCTCCCGTCCGAGCCTCCAGGCTTGGATGCACCGTGCCTCCTCCGAGCCTGCTCCGAGCCATCATCAGCTTCGACAGAGCCCGAGCCTAACCGAAGCGCCTCCGAACCTCTGCCGAGCCTCCTTCCGAGCCTAGGTAGCACGTGCCTCGCACGTGCTACTCTGGGTAAATTGCAGAGCTGCCCTCGAACTTCTCCAAATTTGCAAAAAGGTCCCCGCGCTTATGGTTAATTTACAGGGAAGGCCTCAGAACTTATTTTATTTACTTTTTAGTCCTTTCCAGGGACCTTTTTGTAGTTATCATTTCATGTTTTCTTGCATTTATGCCCCTGTCTTCTTTTATGCATATCTTGAGCTATATAGCTCCAATCGAGTTGATTTCAGTTTCATTTTGAAGCTCTTTTCATCGTCTTTCTTATGGCATGCTTTAATCTTAGATTGGACACCATGATCAGACGTGTATTATTCTATTATCTAAGTGTCTTGAACTCTTTATTTGACATGCTTATTTGCTTATTAAATGTGGAGTGCTTCCTATTGCCAACTCAGTTTAACTTGCATTCTTTTCTATGGCTCAAGTGGCTATGATTTTGGGGCATATCATTCACTTTGCATGATCATTTATTTGCATTATAAAAATTGATAAAAAAATGCATGTCTATTTTATGTTCTAATGCATTGTCTTGTTGTTGTCTTTGCATATTTTGACCTATGTGCTTTAATTTAACACTTAATTAAATAGACTCAAATCCGATTAATACGAGAGAGGCTCGTGTCCCTGAGTTCGACCTTGGTTTCTTGCCAAGTAAAATAAATCACGATCACATCATTTTGATTTATTATCGCATATCTTCAAATGAGGTGATCTTTTGACGACCAAAATCGGCCCGACTGCATCGACATTTCCAAGTGCTAATTTAGCATTCTTAAAGAGCCGATTTTGCGAGTCGTCAAATGGCGCCGTTGCCGGGGACACGGCTCATTTCTTATATTTTTTGGATTTTTGTGTGTTTAATTTGGTATTTCTTTTTATAGGTCAAATAATCACATATTTTGCATATAAAAGTTTTCTTTCTTATTTGATATCTAACTATTGTTTCTGTGGTAGTGCCCTTGATGGATCAAGGAGGCGAGGAGCAGGACGTTCCCCGCTGCGAGGAGCCGCAGAAGCATGCTTGGAGCAAAGGAGGAAGAAAAGAAAAAAAATGTCTCGCATTTTTGTTGCATTTTATTTTTAATAATTCGTCTTTTGCAGCGGTCTTCGATCGAAGACTCGTGTGTGTAATCGAACGATCATGGTTGTGTGGGGATCGTCCCCACTTGAGTGTCGACCTAGGACTAGGCACGCGGCTCTCCGAGCTCATTTTATCTTTCATATTTTTATGTGCTTAATCGTAGGTAGGACACACTAAATGATATACGCACATAATCCCGCATCACTTAGCTAAAATTAATAAAAAATCAATCATCGCTAATAGATGCATGATTAGGTGCGGCTTTTTCGACTTGCATGCATGTTGGATTTGGTTTTCAAAATAGCCCCCGTTTTTCACGTGTTTTTGTCAAATCACCGCATGATTTCTCGCTTAGCCTAGATCGCGGTTTCTTCGAATACATGTTTTTCTCGGTTTCATTTTCCTAGCTTGATCACCTAGGTTAAATGGAAAAAGGGAATGAACGGTAGACGATGACTTCTTGATTTTGTGCTAACATAATTCAGTGATAACCTAAAATAAAATTGGGACTGTTAATTGCAAGTCAACCAAAAAATGGAGTAAAATTCGGTTTTGGGAGAGCAATACCCTCGCTTACGCAATGATTTTCGCTTCAATTCTTTTCTTTGCGTAAAAAATCACACGTTTTATCACCAATAAAATAGACAAGATAATAAACCGACTTTGGTTGGTTTCATGTGTGAGTTGGTGAAACTAAGGGTTTGCTTGCTTGATTGAGCCTTGTATGATGCGACACGCACCCCAAAACCGAAGACACTCCATTTCATCTCCGAAGATTCAACCGCTCACTTGTACATCCATCCTTCTACTTCGTTCACCTTGGGTCTCCTCCAACATCAATTTCCATCTTTATACTTAGGCTAATCTCAGCCTAAGTATAGGGGGACCCAAGTCCCTGTGATTTCTCTACTCATCTTTTCTTGCCTTTATACTTAGGTTATTTCTAACCTAAGTATAGGGGGAGCACCTCTTAGCTCCCGTATATGTCTCTGTACTTAAATGGACCTATGGACTCGTATCATTTAGTGCTATGAGGACATAGCAAAGTTTAAGGATAGGGGGGTATACCGTACATACAATTTACTTACTTTAGCTAATATCTGAAAAATTTGAAAAAATTTAAAATTTTTTTTGGCTAAAGTAAAATTCTTTGGACTAAGAGAACTCAAATGATTTCACGACTTTTCTACACTATGTTACACTATTTTGATAAAGATAGTTTCGAAAATGATTTGAAAAAAATGAGTTTTTCTTGTTTTGAAAAATCTTTTTGAAAAATGTTTTGAAAATCTTTTATTTGTGTGACATGGTTTTGAAAATCTTTTATCAAGGAAAGTTGAGTCTAACCTGTGTTTTTAACTTTAAAAACTAAAATCCATAAAAATGAGCAAAATTAAAATAAAAAAAATGTTTGAAGAAGTTGGATTAAACCTCTACTCTTACACTTTCACCCAGGATCTGAAGTGTGCAAGGAAGCTTGATTTATGAGGTCTTTGAGATTTGCGGTTAACCAGCCTTAACCATCAGGGTCTTAGACTTAATCATCCACATTCCCTTAGGTCTCTAGATTTGCATGCTATATTCCATGCTTAATCTCAGACAAAGAGAATATGATCAGCACATCACATGCACGACTGCGGTTTTGATTGAGATGAGTTGATTTTTCACTCGAGGAATTGGGATGAGAGATTCGAGTCTGGATTTGATCTAATGATGCTCGAGGATGGGATAAAATCTTTGAAGGCTTCAGGAAACCTGAGTGTCAGCAATATTAGCCAGTATGAGAACTTGATTCTTATACTAATCTCTTGACATTGACCTAAGTGCCTGGGTGTGATATAAATAAAAAAATTGTTGATCAGTGTGCGCCAACTCTTGGTAAAAGCAGTGGAGCTAGCCAAAAATACTACAATGAAATGTCAAAGAAAAGCTCTCATTCCACCAAAGTCAAATATCAAAGAGCTTCCACCAAAGGCGAGCGCTCCCATACCACGTTTGGAAACGATGTGACCCAGCACAATCCCTTTTCTGACCATGCAAGTGAATCTTTTTCCATGATAACACTAAATTGACTTTTCAGCATTTCTGAAGTACTCTGTCCAAGTACTGAAGATAAGAATCGAAGCCGTCACCATAGATGGAGAAGTCATCCATAAACACCTTGAGAAAACTACCTACCATCTCGGCAAAAACTACAAGCATGCATCTTTGGAATGTCATTGGTGCATTGCACAATACAAAAGACATTATCCTGAAAGCATAGGTGTCGAACGAGAAAGTGAAGGTCATTTTATCTTGATCTTCAGAGGATATTGCCACTTGGTTGTACCCAGAGTACCCATCCAGAAAGTAGAAGAACTCCTTGCCATCTAGTCTTTTCAAAACTTGATCAATGATTGGCAAGGGGAAGTGGTCCTTCTTAGTGCTTGCATTCAATCGACGGTGGTCAACACATGCACGCCAGGATGTCGGTACCCGAGTAGGGATCTTCTCTCCTCTGTCATTTGTAACAACAGTAAGCCTGACTTTTTTGAAACTACGTGCAGCAGACTTACCCATTTTGAGTTGGAGATGGGATAGATAAAGCATGCGTCACACCATTTCAAGATTTTTTCATGATGACATCCCTCATATTCGGATTCAATCTCCTTGGAAACTAGAAGTACAGCTGATGAATCTCCATTTCATCGCCTTTATTCTGTCATTTTGGCCTTGAAACCCTAGATAATGCATGTAAATAGCATCAATTTGTGCATAATAGAATTCATTATTTATTGTATTATTAGTATATAAAATAAGGTTTTTAATGCTAAAATTATATAATAGAGCGAAGAAAATAAAAAGGAATAAAATATTGAAAATATTTTATGACCCTAAACTCCATGACCAAGTGAAGAATTGAGTTAGTCGACAAGGAATAAAGTAGGGGGAGATAAGGTCCAAAATAAAATAAAAATTTCATTTATTTATTCTTTATTTATGCATTTTTGACACCTATTTTATTATTTATTCATTAAATAAAGAAACTTTATACATGAAAGTTGTAAATAATAATGTAAGTAAAAATACAAAATTGAGTTTGTATAAAAATAATACACAGTGTTCATTTTATACACAAAAGAAAAGGCCAAAAACCCCAACTTCACAGATCCATATCCTTCAAATAAAAAATAAAAACATATCAAAATCATTGTAATTGTATGTAACTTTTCACAAGCTATTTAATGGTGATGTTTTTATATTTTTTGGAGCTATTATGTGAAAGTTAGGTTTTTGACCCCTATTGTATATTATACCAATTAAAATATTCATTTTTATTCATCCTTTATTATTTATACACATTTATATTTTCTATAATTTTGTAATTATTGTTTATAACATATGTGCATATTAAAACTATAATAAAACCAAAAGAAAAATGCAAAATAAAATAAATCTATGTGAAAACATAGATAAAAGACCTATGATATATATATATATATAATAGGAAACCTATTCTTTTATTCTTTATGCTTTCATATTTTTGTAATAATGAAAACTATATTCATATTCTATTAAAAATACGAAATCAAAATAAAACTCATTAAAACACATTAAAATAAAAAGATGGGTATAAAATATAGGTATAATACCTATAAACATATCTATAAGATACACATATCTATTTATTTAGGTGTACAAATAACATCATAGAAATTATTAATAAAAATATATTTATACTAATAAAAATAAGTTGTAAATATATAAAATAAAAGAATAAAATAATAGAAATAAAATATACAAAAAAATAAAAATGTATAAAATATAAGCAAATATACCTATAAATACACTATTAAACACTAACTACTAATAAAATACAACAATAAATAAATAAAAAACGTAATAAAATACTACATTAAATAATAAACATTTTTTATTTTATATCCAAAAAATAATAAAATCATTTACTATATGAAATTAATAAAATGCAAATAACTCGGCCTAGTTTGTCTTCTAGCGGCTGAGCTGGCCCAATGAGAGCGTGTCAACTGTTGACTTAGGTCAACTACTCTGTCTCCAATTGCCCAGCGTGTCAGACATCAGTCACCCCATCTTCTCCAAATTTCCTCTTCCAATCTATTGATCTTCTCTTCTCGCTTCCTTCACGAAAAACCTTCTGTGATCTATCCTCAATCATGTGGGCCCTTTTCATGGTCAAGCGCTCCTCGATTCGAGCAGAAACCGTAACCTAATAAGCCCTCGTCATGCTTGTCTATAAATAATCCTATACTCCTTCCTTTAGAGTTTGAACCCCCTTCGAGCTTCGTCGAGCATTCTTGAGTGTGAGTCGAGGTCCTAGTGGCAGATGAGAGCCCCCTTACATCTGGAGAAGGTGTGGATAGAAGGCGGCAATCCATGGTGGTTCTCTGACCACCATGCTCCTTGCTCTCTCGTAGGTATAAGAGCCGTATTTTTATCCTTTATTTTAGTTGCATTTAAGCTTAGCTTCAGATTCCATCTCTTAGATTGATCTCTAGTTAGTTAGATTAGCTTAATCATCTCTTCACGTACTTCGCCGGAGTTGAGCTCCGACGTGCTCCTCCATGTGCCATAATCGCTACTTCGACGTTTCCTCTGTTTCTACTTCATTCATTGTCACCTTCTGATCACACTACTCATCTCCGCTCCCTCAGATCCCTAGAGGATCTAGAGATTCACTCTCCAAGCTCTGTCGTTCGCCGGCACCACTTGCTCCATCTCTCACCCCTTTCCACGCCTAAATGGGTCGAGGCACTTTGCCCTCGACCCGTGAGTTTATTTTTGCAGGTCCTAAGAGCCAAAGAAGCACCTCGAGGTAGAATCCAACTCGCCGGAGGTACCTGGAGCACCTCCCCTTCTACGACCTCGTGAGGGTGCTCCAGTGACTCTCCGCCCATCTTGAGACCTTCAGCCAGTAGAGGAAATCTCAAGGCATCCATCTGATCCCCTTGGAGCAGCAAAGACCGCCGGAGGAGTGAGATTTCGCCGGAGGAAGTTCACCCAGGCAAACCTTCTTCCTTGTTCTTCATCCTCACCTCGCCACTGTCATATCAAGAATGGGTGCTCAGTTGGATCCCCAGTCGTTGGATGGAGCCAAGCCTCTACCGTCGGATCAATCCCTACTGATCTAATCCAGACCATCCAAAGGCAAAGCAACACCGACCGCAGGATGCGCACCACGTGGATAAGTGAGAAGACCAGCGCTATCAGATCGTGCAATAAAGGGGTAAATTTCATATTCACCCGCCCCTTTTTGTAGTTACTAATTAACCCAGAAAATAAAAGTTCGTATTTAAAAATAAATGGATATTTTGTGATTAGGCTCCTGTATTTCAGTAAATAGCATCTGGGTCCAGTCCACGTTATCTCACGTGTCGTCTCATGTGAGATGGTGAAATTGCGGATGGGCCCTTGATCTTTTGGATATTGTTATCCAGTCTTGAAAATTTTTCATAATGTTAATATATTTTTGGATATTTTGCAAGCCGACCCCTCAACTTTTGGATATTACAAATAGGTCCTCACAAGTGGAACACGTGTTTCTACACGTGATTTTGGTTATTTTGCGACGAGGCCTACACTGCTTTTCGTATTTCTTTTCGATCCATTAACTTTTGGTATACGTGTTATTTGTCTGTGAAATTTGCACCTTGTCCACTGCATTTATGACAATTACAAAAATACCCCTGCTATGAGTGTAGTTTCTCTTTGTTGTCTCTATTTATTTTATGCATCTACAAAAATTAAAAAATCCCAAAAAATAGGCATAGCTTCCTGTTACATTGATCTTTCACGCCAATATTTTTACCTTTGTTTTGACTCTTTCTGTTGATTATAAAAAATATCATAAAGTGTCATTTCCATCCCTATTTTCAAAAGAAAATATATAAAATTATAAAACCTTTTTAAAAAAATCCCAAAAAAATATAAATAAATGTCATAAAAATTGAAAAACCCCAAAACCTTTATAAAACATAAAAAAATCTTAAAAATATATTTTCTATCTCTACATTTTCTATATATTACTATGTATATATTAATTTGGAGATTTTGTGACTCTTTTTGATATTTTTCCTCTCCAATTTAATTTTGAGTATTTATTTTAAACCATGTTTTGGGTATTTTTGACTTTAACATCTATAAAAATTAGCAACAATTCTTGACAAATCGTAAAAAACATTAAAAAATTATCAAAACCCCCAAAAATATTTTATTTCCTGTAGTTTCAATCTTTACCTATTTTTTATATATATCTCTCTCTTACCTATATTGTATATAATATATATAAAGTTTGTATTTCTATATTAAAAAATAATATATAAAAATATAAAATATAAAAAGAAAATACAAAATCAAAAAATTAAAATCAAAATACAAAAATATAAAATCAAAATCAAAAAATATATAAAATCAAACCCATAAAAAGATCTATGTAAATGAATGACTTGGTTGTACATGAATAACCTTAGGCTACCTATTTTGCTCTCTGTGGTTCGAACTCTACATGCTTATTCACTATGCATTTTATGGTAGAGATAATAAATTTTAACCTCACTTGTGCTCTTTATTGCCTTTATTTATATTGTGGGTTAATTGCTGATTAAATTCAAGGTCTCCGTCGGTCACATCAACGATGGTGTTCCCGCCTTATGTGGAACACATGACGGATAATCACTTTGGGTTTATCAGATGGCGTTGTTGCTGGGGAGCAATGAGCATAACCTAATTGTATTTCATTCTTTGTATAGTCATTTAATTGATTCATTGATTATTTGATTAAGTGATGCATTTTTATTCAATTAAATTCTTTGATTACTGTTGTAAATATTTATTGATTTGATTATTTAATTACAAGTACTAATGACATCTCTTGTGGCCTTTTTGCGAGGGCCCGCCACGTGAGTATGGTTTTCTAGAAAGTCGATGAAGCCAAGCTTGGAAGAGGATGGTCTTCTCTCTATGACTACCTAGAGAGAGCACTAAGGAAGGAAGGAGAAGAAATTAGCTTAGAATGAAATTCATTTATGTAACTTTTTGTGAGAGAGATATAATTTTGGCATGTAAAATAACTTGGACTCTACTCTTCACAATGAGGTCCAGTGCCCGGTATCTGTTCACCCGGTGGCCTCATTGCACTTTTCTGTGTTTTCTCACCTTCTGTTATTTTGTTTCACATTGTTTTGAGCTTTCCGCCTTATTTTATTTTGTTTTGTGTGCATGGAGCCTCTAGATTTAGGTTACTTGACTCGGTAACTAGGTCTACACTTTAATAAGAATGCATGTTCCTATAGTCTCTTACGTATGGATCTAATCAAATTAATAAATGTTAGTCGTTTGAAATCAAACCCATGCACCGTGAGAGAATCAACAGCGCTAGCAGGACCCGTTGTGGCAGGCACCGAGATATCTCCAAGATTGGACTATAGGGTTGGTCTTTAAATAATTACCATATGGTTCTTCACGATTAAAAGCAGCTACTGTTAGGGTGATTTTGTCGAATGCACACCGATGTAGATAGGTTTAAAAATTCTATTTTGCATACCGCATGGAGAGAGCTGGGAAGCACGGTAAGTCCTCTAACTCAGCATGCATCATTACATTCAATGGTGAGATCTACATCATTGAATCGACTTGCATGACTTTTTCGCTATCTTTCTCTGATTTTGAGCACCTAGGACTGAAATGAAAATCTACAAAAACGTTAGGCGCTTATATGAAATAGATCCAAAAAAATGAAAATCCAAAAATTAAAACAAGGGGACTACTAAATAAACTTTGGCCTTAATTAAAATTAATAATGGACTATCATTGTTTTAGTTCCATAAAGACATTATTTTCAAGTACCTTAGGAGGGGATCAAAATCCCTCCCATAAGCGAGGCATGACCTGCTAAGGATTAGAGCCCAAATCCCAGTCTGTATCTGCCTTGTGTATTACCTGGATTTCTGAAGTATTGGATCTTCTATAGTACATGATCAAGTAGGACCTTGTCAGCGATGGTAGTTCCCTCCTTGTGCAGAAAACCGATATGGTCTGAAGTATTGAGCTTAGGCCACGCCTTCACAGGGGTGTCTGTCTCATTGGTATACGTTCGAGTAGGTTCTTGCACGCTCACAGTTGATTCCGTTCCGAGCGAGAACGAAAGTATTGGTTTTGCCTATTGGATTTCTCTCTCTATTTATTTGGTTGAGTAAGGATCAATGAAGGGTTACAAGGACCTCAAAAAATGTAGACTACAAGTTAGAAAGAAGGAGGACAAGTACGGGATACTCTTCCAGCAGTACTCTCTCCTATAGGGTTAGCGTGCTAAGGACTTCTTATAAGATATGCCTAAAATAACAACTCTAAAACTGAAAATATAATAAATAGTCGAATCTTTATGGCTTCACATGGTATGAGTTGGTGAATCCAATTTTGTAATGTGTTTATATGGATCTAGATTAAGGTTAAAAGATCAAGTCTCGCACACTTGCATAAATTTTGTCATGTGTTTCTCCCTTTGACCCCCGCTCAATTTGAGACTTTCTATTATTTTGCACTTCATTTTGTTCCTCGTTGACCATTGTATCTTTCTTCCTGCATCAATCTCCCTCTTGCTTCACGAAGTCGATCCATGGATGGTTTAGTCGGGTTCCCATCGACACCTACATCAATTCCATGGATTTGGCCTCGTCAATAATTCGAGGTGATTCCCATGAACCTGATCCGGACCTTGCGAGTCGATCTCCAGACTCCTCGTCTTCTACCCTTCCTCTTGACCATCCAATAAAATGGGACCACTCTTGTCCCACTTTCGTCATTGTGAATGAAAGTTGATTACATTCCATATTTTTTTTCATTCGCAACACTCGGGGATTGACCTTAATTCCAGACTCATCTTTGCAGTTGGGAACCGATTTCAAGTAGTCTGATTGGGATTTTCTCATCTTGCATATAGAAGCCAAACCAAGCCCTGGATCCCAATCCAGAATTCATCTCCTCAGATTCAGTCCCTGAGATGGCTCCTCAAGGAAAGGGCAATGGTCAGCAGCCCCCTCAGCTAGAGAAAGGACAGATGCCCGATCAGAATCAGGTGAATGCACAGTTGTTGGCATCTATCCAAGCCATCCAAGAATAGCTGATAGAGCAAGCCCTAGCACAGACTACATTCCAAGATATGTTGAATGATGTGGTGAATAGACAAGTAGGAGGAAGAGGAGGTGGTGGACCCCACGATGACAATCTAGACGAGGAAGAGCATGAACAAAGGAGGCCAAAACCCATAGTGAAAGAGACATACAACCCTGGAGACAGCCAGATGATCGAGTGGATCCTCATTCCACCAGTGCATGCTTACTTTGAGCTGAAGCCTCAGTTCCTTGGTCTTCTCCCTTCTTTCCACGGGAATACCAATGAAGAGCCTTACATTCATCTCCAGCAATTCTCACGCATCTGTCGTACTACCCATTATCCCAATGTCCCCTTGGACGTTGTAAAGATGATAGTGTTCCCCTTCAGTCTACAGGACAAAGCCCTCTACTAGCTTAACCATTTGGGAAAGGTTGTGGCGACTTGGGAGGAATTGAAGTCTACCTTCCTGCACAAGTTTTATCCTCTCGATCGGCTCAACCAGATGCAAGCTAGAATTAGCCATTTCTCTCAGGGAGCCCACGAATCCATTCATGAAGCCTTGGAGAGTTTCATAGATCTGCAAGAGAAATGCCCCCATCATGAGATTCCAAGGACGAGCTTGGTCCAACACTTTTTTAGGGGTATGAATGTCGAAAGCCAAAGGCTCGTTGGCGCATCCTGTGGCGGCTTATACTTTAATAAGGATGACGATGTTTCCTCGTAGATTTTTAAGGAAATGATCGAAGGAGAGGCCGTACGCTATTCATCCAAGGCGTACCAGAAGCAGCCCAAGATCCTCCAGAAGCAGGTACATATGGCAGTGTCTCGCAAGGTGGAGAGAGATGAGAGCTCCAACCTTAGAATTATCGGGGGCCATCTCTTGAAGGTTGATATCATTGAAAAGCAATCACATGACCTCGAGAAACTTGTTGTGATCGAGAAGAGGACATAGAATCTCGACAAGCTGGACTAGATCACCAAGCAGTTGGAACTGATAGTGGGCACAATCACTTCTGTCCAGTCGACAACACCATCTTCAGAGGCTCCAGCTAAGAGGAAGGACAATCCATCACCGCCACATCAGCCTCAACTGAGCTAGCGGCCACCAGTAGTCCAACACGTATACTACATGCAGGTGCCCGACCAGGTCCAGCCGCAATAGCAGACGGTTGTCTACCAGGATTTCCTTCCATCATTAGATCCAACCTTTCCACCTCCACCATTGATCCAAGAAGTCAATGGTGTTTGGACCAACGATGCACTGCTGGCCCGTCCTACCGGGCACCCTCAAGGCCGGCAACAAGCCAATAGGCAGTACCACCAACCACAGAGTTGTTGTTTTGGGCAGTCCTCGTAGTCACCACCACAGTATCACTAGCCTCTCCAATATGCCAATCAATGGAGGTAGAACCATCATTACCAATAGTTGCAGTTCCGACCGCCACAGCCATATCACTAGTATGCGATTGCCCCACCACCATAGTATCAGCGGTATCTTCCTTCCTCCTACCATTAGTATCAGCTTCCTCCACCGCCACAGAACCACCAGTATTCATTGCCTCAATTCCTGAACACTCAGCAGCAGGGCGGCCTGCATGCTGAACCGACCGAGGCGAATCCTATGAATCCAACCCTCGATTGCTTGGCCCAACTTGTCAAAGGCCTAGCAGATTTGATAAGTAAGTTAGATGATCTGACTGCCACAAAAACCACCATACCGGCTCAGGTCGAAGCAAACCCTAATAGCTTCAATAAGAGAGAGCAGGTATAATGTGATGTCCCATCTATGCCTGTAGAGTCAGATGATTGTGGTATTGTTTTATCTAATGATGTTACTCTTAGGAGGGGTAGGGTCTTGCCAATGCCTGCCATCAACAAGGAGAAGAATAAAGCTTCAGGTCAATCGTCATCTTCTGCATCAACCGTACCAGCTACCGGGACGGGTGAGGAAGAAGAAGGAGGAGCCATTCCAGCCGCCACTCACCACCATCACCAAAAAGAACAAAAAAATCAGCAAAAGCAAAAATAATAAAAAGAAGATCATCACCGAAGTGAAGCCGCACAAGCCATGGAGGAGCCACCAGCTGTAGCCGATCCCATACCAGTCGATGTAGCGGAGGCCCAACTTTTTGTCCATCCACCAGTACCAACATCTCAGCTTCCAGATTGTACTCTTCTTTTGTAACTCGGATGTACAACATATTGTGGATGATGTTTTTGTTGTAAATAAGAAATCTGTTTAGGATTCCAACAATGTACATATTCCTTTTCCTGATGCAATAGAAAAAACCAAAAAAATACAAAAAGAAAAAGTGTGTTATCTGATCCTCGAGCTGTAGACATTATCAATAACTTGACTGTTGAGATTACTTTGATGAAGGCCACGGAGTACATGTCAGCTGTGAAGAAAGGCTTGAAATATGCATGTACAAGTAAGCATCTCCCAGCACGAAAGAACAGACACCGACATGTTGAGAAGCACATTCTTACCATGGCCACTGTAGCAGCCATCAGCAACCTCCCACAAAAGAAGAAGGAAAAAGGAGCACCTCTTATCAGTTGCGAGATTTTCGATCAAGTCTTTGAGCGCACTCTACTTGACAACGGTTCTTCTATCAACCTTCTGCCCTCGTTCTTATTATAAGAATTTGGGCTTGGTCCTCTCAAGAAGACATGTACGATCCTTCAGTCCACTGACTGATCCTTTAAGCGACCTAGAGGTCTTTTGGAAGATGTTGTGGTGAAGGTGCGGGAAATGTGGTTCTCAGTTGATTTTGTAGTCCTTGATATGGACTCTCCTGCACTCTTACTCTAGACTCCTATCATCCTTTGTCGGCCATTCCTGCGCACATCAGAAGCTGTGGTTGACTATGGGTCTGGCAAGATTACATTCATCTTGAGCAACAAAAGAATCACCATAGACATTATTAATGAGACCAGATCGCAACTGAAGAGGGACATGCAACACCGCCTATAGTTGACTGTGACTTCATTGCAGAAATCAGAGACATATCGCTTTCTTTGAACGATCCATGGACACAGGAAATCCTTTCCCTAGAGGAGGACCTAGAAAGCATAGTTGGCACAAGCTCCGATGATAATTGGGAGACAGATTCCAATATGTTGATGCATCTTTTTTACTCCAATGATTCACTCCAGCCCAAACACGATGAGCCTAGTGCAGAATCGTTCGGTACATTTTTACAATCTCAACAGAGCACGGAGGTTAGCAACTCTGCAAAAGTCCAAGCCGCACATCCACCCACTAGGGCAGTTTCGAAGTGATTGATAAGTTATCCAGATCAGAACCAGAACTCAGGCCACTATGAGCAGGCATGAAGTATGATTTTCTTGCGGGTGCAGAAAACATGTATCCGGTCATCATCTCATCAACAGGCTGATCCCGGAGCAAGAATCTCGACTTCTCGAGGTTCTAGAGAAGAACCGCAAGGTGCTTGGTTGGCATGTATTAGATCTCCACGGTATAAATCCTACATTGTGTTCATACAACATTTACCTGTAAGAAGATGCCAAGCATCCCGTGAATTCCAAAGAAGACTGAGTCAAAATTTCAGGGACGTTGTCATGAAAGAAATCACGAAATGGTGTAACGAATGCTTCATTTATCCCATCTCCGATTCAAAGTGGGTGAGCCCCTTGCACATAGTTCCAAAGAAGTCAAGGCTTACTGTAGTTAAAAATGATAGAGGAGAGGATATAACTACTCGAATACTGACATCTTGGCGTGTATGTGTTGACTACCGTCGTCTTAATGCAGCAACAAAGAAGGACCACTTCCCCTTGCTATTCGTTGATCAGGTGTTGGAAAGACTAGCCGGCAAGGAGTTATTCTGATTTTTGGATGGGTACTCTGGGTACAATCAAGTGGCAATCGCCCCTGAGGACCAAGAGAAGACTACCTTCACTTGCTCGTTCGGCACCTATGCTTTCAGGAGAATGCCTTTTGGATTGTGCAATGCACCAACGACATTCTAGAGATGCATGCTTGCAGTCTTCGTCGAGATGGTAGGCAGTTTTCTTGAGGAGTTTATGGATGACTTATCTGTCTATGGTGACAGTTTTGATTTTTGTCTTTAGCACCTGGAAAGAGTACTTCAGAAATACTGTGAAGTCAATCTAGTGCTGTCACGGGAAAAGAGCTACTTCCTGGTCACAGAAGGAATTGTGCTGGGTCATGTCATTTCCAAATGTCGCATGGAAGTCGACCCCGAAAATGTGGATGTAATAGCCAATCTTGAACCACCTCAGACAGTTAAGAATGTGAGGTCATTCTTGAGGCATGTGGGATTTTACAAAAGATTCATCTGAGATTTCAGCTACATTGCCTGACCTCTTACCAAATTACTATGCAAGGAGACTGAGTTTAATGTTGATCAGCAGGTTCTCCTTTCATTCAATCAGTTGAAGGAGCTTATCACTCAAGCTCCAGTCCTACATCCACCAGATTGGTCTCTTCCCTTTGAGATCATGACGGATGCGTCAGATTTTGCAATTGGGGTTGTGTTAGGACAGAGGAAAGATAAGGTACCCTATGTCATTTATTATGCCAGAAAAACATTAGTTGACGCTCAGAGAAATTATATGGTGACAGAGAAAGAGTTGTTGGCTATGGTATTCACCCTAGAGAAGTTCAGATCTTATTTGCTTGGATTGAAAGTTACCATCTTCACCGACCACTCTGCTATCTGATATTTACATCAAAAGAAGGATGCCATACCTAGACTGATTAGATGGATCCTTCTACTCCATGAATTTGATTTGGAAATAAATGACAATCCTGGAGTTCATTATGTGCTAGCAGATCATCTCTCCATAATTGACTAGCAAGATCCTTCGTTAAGCAGTGCACTGATGAACCTCAGATTCATCATCTTTATTTCCTATATTTAACCCCCTTGCTTAAAGTTTTATCAATAAAACCCTGTTAATGTCCTATAATTAACAGAGTCCTAAATAAAATAAAAACCACAAAAAAATGGCAAAACAAAAATTCGTGGTATTTTTAGACTTAAAAATACCCTCAAAAATTTTTTCGTGTCTTCATTTATCTCTTTTCCAGTTTTGGTCAACATGAAACTTGTAGATCTCATCAAGATCTACAACTTTCATGTTTTGAGTTTTCTCAAATTCGGCCTTTATAACCCTCAAAAACCAAAAATACCATCGAATAAATCTGATTGGGCCACGTGGCCCAATCTGGGTGAGCCACGTGGCCCGCTCCATCTTTGTCTTATCTGCCGCCAACCACAACCGTTAGATCCCTTCATGGATCCAACGGCTGTGCTCCTTCCACGTCGCTCCTTATCCGCGACCATCAGATACAACCCTATCTTCCATCACAGCCGTTCATAGCCGCCTGATCCTCATTGCGCCACGTGGAGCACCATACACCGTCTGATCTTGTCCCGATCCCTTGGATCCTCACCGCCCACTACCACTTAATCTCTCGCCATTCGATCAACCTAACTTCTCATCCAAACCGCCCGATGGCGCTTCGCCTCAAGCTCGACACGTGGCAGCGCCTGACCCCTTCGTTCGCATCGCCCCGATCTCATTATAGTCGTCTCTTCACGTTTAGCCCTCCGTCGTTGGATCTCCAGATCCAACGGCCATGCATCGTCGTCTACCTCCGAAGACTCTTTCTCCCCACGATCTCCAGCTCACGCATACCTCGCCCCCTTCCTATTTTCTTCGCCACTCTAGCCATCATCTCACATCGCCAACCGCCTCTAGTTCTTCCCCCATCATCCCTCTACCCCGCGCAAAACTCCACGACCTCCGACCACCTTCCAGTCGACCCATAACTGCTTCGAAACCCACGTCTTCCATCATCAGCTCCGCCATCTTCCCCTTCAAATATCGTGCTTCCCCCGTCATTCCAAGCCGTCCGCCTTTACATGGGGGTTCACCTAGCCCTCCGCCACCTCCCAGTGACAGTGGGAGGTGGCCGGATTGAGCGAAGACGACGAGGCCCCCTGGTGAGACCCTCCGCCGCTCAGAGCGGAGCTGCGGCGCTATCGCGACCGCCCGAGCTGCGTCAACCGGCTGCCGACGTTCAGCAAAGACCCGGGCATCCTCTATGATGCTCAGCCCAAGCCACCGCTCCGCCTCTGACCAGGTAAGCCCCTCTTTCTCTCGTTGCATTTTTCTTCATCTTTTACTTATTTAATTAGGCTTCTTCAACCAATCTCGCTCTCCATTGTTCATCCCAAAAGCTCCACAACACTTCCCCCGTTCACGCGCCGCCTTTAGATCATCTTCCTCATCTTCCAGATCCCCAGACCACTCCGACCCATCTCCTCCGCCAGCCACGGCGGAGGAGCTCCGAGCTCTCCACATTCTCCACCCGCTTGAGCTTTCACTTCACTCACGCACGCACTTTAGGCTTCGGCTATTCGTTCCTAACAGCGCAAGTACTTCAAATATGCAATGGCTGGAGCCTCGCCGGGTCCAACTTCATCACGGTCGTCCTCAACATCTGAGCTCTGGCGACCCGAACCCAGATGGCAGACGCATCCCTCGAGCTCACAGCTTCATCGACGATCTTTCCGTGAGCTCGAGGGAGGTTCACAGGGCCCAGATGAGAGCGGCGGAGATGGAGCTCTCTCGCCGGAGCTCCAAACTCGCCGCCAGCCACGGATTGAGGAGAAGAAGCAGCCACCGTTGGATGTCCCTTCCTCGGGGATAATCCAACGGCCCAGAAGAGGCCGCGTCATCAACTTCAGCAGCCTTTGGATCATCTTGATCCAACGGCCTCCAGTTCGCCACGTGTCGACACCCGAAGGCCCCCGAGCCTAGCGTCAGAGCCTGGAGGTCCGTATGCTCCGAGCCTCCGTCGAAGCTGCACCGAGCCCAAGCCTAACACCGAGCCTCCGAGCCGTCCCGAGCCTGGAGTAGCACGTGCATGGCACGTGCTTTCTGGGGAAATTACGTAGAGGCCCTCCAATGTTCTTCAAATTGCAGCATGGTCCTGCGTCACGTGCAGATCACACGCACAGTAGGTATTTTGCATTAAAACCCTCACGGGTTTTCACAATTGCAAAAATGCTTCTGTGCGTGTGGGTCATTTACAGGGAAGGTCCCGAACTTTATTTTTATTACATTTTCGTCCCTCCCAGGGACCTGTCTGCTAGTTGATTTCAAGTTTTCTTTTATTTATGCCCTTGTCTTCCATATTGCATATCTTGAGCATCGAACCTCTGTTTCAGTTGATTTCAGTTTCGTTTTAAAGCTGGTTTGATGATATTTCAAATGGCATGCTTAATTACTATTTTGGACACAATGATTTTGTTATGTATTATTTTATAGCGATGTGTCTATTTGAGCTCAAAATGATGCCCTTTCATAATATTGTTCATCACACCTGCATGTTTAATTGAACTCGAAATTAACTCTTATTTATTTTTGCTCATTATTTTCACCTAGGGTATATTTTAATTGTATTACATGGCATTTATGTGCATTATAAAAATTGGTAAAAAATGCATATTTATTTTTTTATTGCATTGTTGTGTCCTCTCGCATGATTTGATCTATAGATCTTTAATTCAACACTTAATTAAATAGACTCAAATCCGATTAATACGAGAGAGGCTCGTGTCCCTGAGTTCGACCTTGGTTTCTTGCCAAGTAAAATAAAAAAAATAACGACCATTGCATTCTTATTTGACATATATCAATGAGATGGTCTCTTTGATGACCAAAATCGGCCCGACTATGATGATGATCCCGAGTGCTAAAAACACTCTATTAAAGGGCCAATTTTGCGGTTTATCAAATGGCGCCGTTGCCGGGGACACGGCTCATTTCTTTTATTTTTTGGAATTTTGTTTATTTAATTTCGTGTTTCTTTTATAGGTCAATTTGTTCATTTTTTTTCATTCAAAAATTTTCTTTCTTATTTTATTTCTAACCATTGTTTTTGTGGCAGGGCCCTTGATGGATCAAGTAGGCAAGGAGCAGGACGCTTCCCGCTGCGAGGAGCCGCAAAACATGCATGGAGCAAATAGGGAAGAAAGAAAAAAAATGTGTTGCATTTTATTTTTATAATAATTCGTCTTTTACAGCGGTCTTCGGTCGAAGACTCGCGTATGTAATCGAACGAATGTGGTTGTGTGGGGATCGTCCCCACTTGAGTGTCGACCTAGGATAGGCACGCGGCTCTTCGAGCTCATTTTATTTTTCATATTTTTATGTGCTTGATCGTAGGTAGGACACACTAAATGATATACGCACATAATCTCGCATCACTTAGCTAAAATTAATAAAAAATCAATCATCGCTAATAGATGTATGATTAGGTGCGGCTTTTTCGACTTGCATGCATGTTGGATTTCGTTTTCAAAACAGCCCCCGTTTTTCACGTGTTTTTGTCAAATCACTGCATGATTTCTCGCTTAGCCTAGATCGCGGTTTCTTCGAATACATGTTTTTCTCGGCTTTCATTTCCTAGCTTGATCACCTAGGATTAATGGAAAATGGAATGAACGGTAGACGATGACTTCTTGATTTTGTGATAACCATAATTCAGTGATAACCTAAAATAAAATTGGGACTGTTAATTGCAAGTCAACCAAAAATGGAGTAGAATTCGGTTTTGGGAGAGCAATACCCTCGCTTACGCAATGATTTTCACTTCACACTTTTCTTTGCGTAAAAATCAAATGTTTTATCACCAATAAAATAGACAAGATAATAAACCAACTTTGGTTGGTTTCATGTGTGAGTTGGTGAAACTAAGGGTTTGCTTGCTTGATTGAGCCTTGTTTGATGTGACACATACCCCAAATCCGAAGACACTCCATTTCATCTCCGAAGATTCAACCGCTCACTTGTATATTCATCCTTCTTCTTCGTTCACCTTGGGTCTTTTCCAACATCAATCTCCATCTTTATACTTAGGCTAATCTCAGCCTAAGTATAGGGGGGACCCAAGTCCCTGTGATTTCTCTACTCATCTTTTCTTGCCTTTATACTTAGGTTATTTCTAACCTAAGTATAGGGGGAGCCCCCTCTTAGTGCCCGTATATTCCTATATACTTAAATGGATCCATGGACTCGTAACATCTAGTGCTATGAGGACATAGCAAAGTTTAAGGATAGGGGGGTATAACGTATATACAATTTACTTACTTTAGCTATAATCTGAAAATTTTGAAAATTTAAAACTTTTTGGCTAAAGTAAACTTCTTTGGACTAAGAGAACTCAAATGATTTCACGGCTTTTCTAACTATGTTACACTATTTTGATAAAAATATTTTCGAAAATGATTTGAAAAAATGAGTTTTTCTTGTTTTGAAAAATCTTTTTGAAAAATGTTTTGAAAATCTTTTATTTATGTGACATGGTTTTGAAAATCTTTTATCAAGGAAAGTTGAGTCTAACCTCTGTTTTAACTTTAAAAAACTAAAATCCATAAAAATTACAAAATTTGAAAAAAAATGTTTTTGAATGAAGAAGTTGGATTAAACCTCTACTCTTACACTTTCACCCAGGATCTGAAATGTTCAAGGAAGCTTGATTTATGAGGTCTTTGAGATTTGCGGTTAACCAACCTTAACCATCAGGGTCTTAGACTTAAACATCCATATTCCCCTAGGTCTCTAGATTTGCATGCTATATTACATGCTTAGTCTCGGACAAAGAGAATATGATCAGCACATCACATGCACGACTACGGTTTTGATTGAGATGAGTTGATTTTTCACTCGAGGAATTGGGATGAGAGATTCGAGTCTGGATTTGATCTAATGATGCTCGAGGATGGGATAAAATCTTTGAAGGCTTCAGGAAACCTGAGTGTCAGCAATATTAGCCAGTATGAGAACTTGATTCTTATACTAATCTCTTGACATTGACCTAAGTGCTTGGGTGTGATATAAATAAAAAAATTTGTTGATCAGTGTGCGCCAACTTTTGGTAAAAGCAGTGGAGTTAGCCACAAATTATACAAGTCAATGAAATTTCAAAGAAAAGCTCTCATTTCACAAAGTCAATTATAAAAGAGCTTCCACCAAAGGCGAGCGCTCCCAAACTTTTCAAAGTGTCCACTTGGACCACCGCTATTAGGACCAGGAGTCGGGCTTGCACCAAAAAGGGCTCTGCATCGTAAATGCTACAAGTCTGGGTGTCGAAGGTACGATAGGTACTCAAAAAAGACACACCCCGGTGTACTCCCAGGAAAACAAGTGCAGACGGCTCCAACTTCTCTTGACGGACGCACTGATCAACACCAAAAAAATGTGTTGCGTAAAAAGGCACTAGAGAGAATCCTTGTTCCAATGAGAGGGAGATAAGAATTGACACAATCCCATGCCCTCCATTTCTGGCTTGCCATCTACATTTTCTAAGTCTGACAACTAAAGAGACGGTGGACTGAATGCAAGATTTGATTTATTCCCTAGTGCTGAGGATTGGGTCCTTAGGAGATTTTCTCGGACCAAGATTTTGGGTGACGAATTGACTCTACTCTCAGAATTGCAGTCAACACTAAACTTCATATCCTTTAGTTTATATGTACATCAGAGAGAGTCTAGAGAAGTAGAGGAATTGGAAGCCTCTTGATTAAGGCTGGGTTGAACTCTAGAATTTTGGATCTCTGAAACCGAGTCGACTTGATCAGACCGGATCCTGTATTCACATGCACAAGGGGGTTAATCCAACTTAGTCATTCTTTTTGATGCTCGAGGACGAGCATAGTTTAAGTATAGGGGGGTGGTGAACCTCAGTTTCATCATCTTTATTTCCTATAATTAACCCCCTTGCTTAAAGTTTTATCAATAAAACCCTGTTAATGTCCTATAATTAACAGAGTCCTAAATAAAATAAAAACCACAAAAAATGGCAAAACAAAAATTCGTGGTATTTTTAGACTTAAAAATACCCTCAAAATTTTTTTCGTGTCTTCATTTGATCTCTTTTCTAGTTTTGGTCAACAGGAAACTTGTAGATCTCATCAAGATCTACAACTTTCATGTTTTGAGTTTTCTCAAATTCGGCCTTTATAACCCTCAAAAACCAAAAATACCATCGAATAAATCTGATTGGGCCACGTGGCCCAATCTGGGTGAGCCACGTGGCCCGCTCCATCTTTGTCTTATCCGCCACCAACCACAACCGTTAGATCCCTTCATGGATCCAACGGCTGTGCTCCTTCCACTCCGCTCCTTATCCGCGACCATCAGATACAACCCTATCTTCCATCACAGCCGTTCGTAGCCGCCTGATCCTCATTGTGCCACGTGGAGCACCATACACCGCCTGATCTTGTCCCGATCCCTTGGATCCTCACCGCCCACTACCACTTAATCTCTCGCCATTCGATCAACCTAACTTCTCATCCAAACCGCCCGATGGCGCTTCGCCTCAAGCTCGACACGTGGCAGCGCCTGACCCCTTCGTTCGCATCGCCCCGATCTCATCATAGCCGTCTCTTCGCGTTTAGCCCTCCACCGTTGGATCTCCAGATCCAACGGCCATGCATCGTCGTCTACCTCCGAAGACTCTTTCTCCCCACGATCTCCAGCTCGCGCATACCTCGCCCCCTTCCTATTTTCTTCGCCACTCTACCCATCATCTCACATCGCCAACCGCCTCTAGTTCTTCCCCCATCATCCCTCTACCCCGCGCAAAACTCCACGACCTCCGACCACCTTCCAGTCGACCCATAACTGCTTTGAAACCCACGTCTTCCATCATCAGCTCCGCCATCTTCCCCTTCAAATATCGCGCTTCCCCCGTCATTCCAAGTCGTCCGCCTTTACATGGGGGTTCGCCCAGCCCTCCGCCACCTCCCAGTGACAGTGGGAGGTGGCCGGATTGAGCAAAGACGACGAGGCCCCCTGGTGAGACCCTCCGCCGCTCAGAGCGGAGCTGCGGCGCTATCGCGACCGCCCGAGCTGCGTCGACCGGCTGTCGACGTTCAGCGAAGACCCGAGCATCCTCTGTGATGCTCAACCCAAGCCACCACTCCGCCTCCGACCAGGTAAGCCCCTCTTTATCTCATTGCATTTTTCTTCATCTTTTACTTATTTAATTAGGCTTCGTCAACCAATCTCGCTCTCCATTGTTCATCCCAAAAGCTCCACAACACTTCCCCCGTTCATGCGCCGCCTTTAGATCATCTTCCTCATCTTCCAGATCCCCAGACCACTCCGACCCATCTCCTCCGCCAGCCACGGCGGAGGAGCTCCGAGCTCTCCACATTCTCCACCCGCTTGAGCTTTCACTTCACTCACGCACGCACTTTAGGCTTCGGCTATTCGTTCCTAACAGCGCAGGTACTTCAAATATGCAATGGCCGGAGCCTCGCCGGGTCCAACTTCATCACGATCGTCCTCAACATCTGAGCTCCGGCGACCTGAACCCAGATGGCAGACGCATCCCTCGAGCTCACAGCTTCATCGACGATCTTTCCGTGAGCTCGAGGGAGGTTCACAGTGCCCAGATGAGAGCGGCGGAGATGGAGCTCTCTCGCCGGAGCTCCAAACTCGCCGCCAGCCACAGATTGAGGAGAAGAAGCAGCCACCGTTGGATGTCCCTTCCCCGGGGATAATCCAACGGCCCAGAAGAGGCCGCGTCATCAACTTCAGCAGCCTTTGGATCATCTTGATCCAACGGCCTCCAGTTCGCCACGTGTCGACACTCGAAGGCCCCCGAGCCTAGCGTCAGAGCCTGGAGGTCCGTATGCTCCGAGCCTCCGTCGAAGCTGCACCGAGCCCAAGCCTAACACCGAGCCTCCGAGCCGTCCCGAGCCTGGAGTAGCACGTGCATGGCACGTGCTTTCTGGGGAAATTACGTAGAGGCCCTCCAATGTTCTTCAAATTGCAACATGGTCCTGCGTCACGTGCAGATCACACGCACACTAGGTATTTTGTATTAAAACCCTCGCGGGTTTTCACAATTGCAAAAATGCTTCTGTGCGTGTGGGTCATTTACAGGGAAGGTCCTGAACTTTATTTTTATTACATTTTCGTCCCTCCCAGGGACCTGTCTGCTAGTTGATTTCAAATTTTCTTTCATTTATGCCCTTGTCTTCAATATTGCATATCTTGAGCACTGAACCTCTGTTTCAGTTGATTTCAGTTTCATTTTAAAGCTGGTTTGATGATCTTTCAAATGGCATGCTTAATTACTATTTTGGACACAATGATTTTGTTATGTATTATTTTATAGCGATGTGTCTATTTGAGCTCAAAATGATGCCCTTTCATAATATTGTTCATCACACCTGCCTGTTTTATTGAACTCGAAATTAACTCTTATTTATTTTTGCTCATTATTTTCACCTAGGGTATATTTTAATTGTATTACATGGCATTTATGTGCATTATAAAAATTGGTAAAAAAATGCATATTTATTTTTTTATTGCATTGTTGTGTCCTCTCGTATGATTTGATCTATAGATCTTTAATTCAACACTTAATTAAATAGACTCAAATCCGATTAATATGAGAGAGGCTCGTGTCCCTGAGTTCGACCTTGGTTTCTTGCCAAGTAAAATAAAAAAAATAACGACCATTGCATTCTTATTTGACATATATCAATGAGATGGTCTCTTTGATGACCAAAATCGGCCCGACTACGATGATGATCCCGAGTGTTGAAAACACTCTATTAAAGGGCCAACTTTGCAGTTTATCATGCACCCATCACAGAAACCTTTCCTGACGAGTCGATTTTGGCTGTGGATTCACTCCCTTAGTATGCTGATATTGACAACTACCACATTTCGGAGGTAGTACCGCCAGATTGGATGAAGATTCAGAAGGACAAATTCTTGTCGACAATCCATTTCTACCAATGGGAAGATCCTCTCTTATTCGGGGAAGGAGTAGATTGCACTTGGCATAGGTGTATCCCTCAGGAGGAGCACCATAGTGTCCTCGAGCATTGTCACTCGCTCGAATATGGTGTACACCACACTTGAGACGGAACGGTAGCAAAAGTACTTCAGTGTGGCTTCTGGTGGCCCACATTGTTTAAGGATGAAACATCTTTCGTCAAACAATGCACTTACTGTCAAAGATTGAAAGGCACCCTCACGGTAAAAGATTCAATGCCCCAAAAGATCATTCAGATAGTAGACGTATTTGATGCTTGGGGGATTGATTTCATGGGACCTTTTCCCAACAGCCAGGGATATGAGCACATCCTTATTGCCGTTGATTATATGAGTCGCTGGGCTGAAGCTATCCCCGCTCGAGCCGCTAACAGTCACACAGTATGTCAAATTTTGAAAGAAAATATCATCTTGTGGTTCGAGATTCCGAAGATTCTCATATTAGAAGGGGGTAGCCACTTCATTAACAAAGAGGTCGAGAAATTAATGAAGGAATACGACATCGAGCATCGAGTCGCATCTCCTTACCGTCCACAAACCAATGGCATGGTCGAGCTGTCGATTAGAGAAATCAATACAATCCTGTAGAAGTTTGTGAAGTCGGACAGAATGAATTGATCCGGACAGAAATAATTGGTCCCAGCTCATGGACTCAATCCTGTGGGCATACCAAACCGCTTACAAGTCTCTTTTGGGCATGTCACCCTACCATCTTGTGTATGGAAAGCCATGTCATCTATCCGTGGTTTATGGGCAATCAATATGTACAATTTGGACTCTGGAGAAGTGGTCAGAAAAGGAAAGACGATCTGAACAGGCTCCTGGAATCTCGAGACTATGCATACAATAACACATTGATGTACAAAGAGAAGGTGAAACGCTGGCATGACCGGCACATCAGACAAAAGACCTTCGAAGTTGGACAGAAAGTGTGGTTGTTTGATGCAAAGTTGAAGATCTTCTCAGGAAAATTGAAAAGCAAATGGACATGGTCGTTTCAAGTACGAGAAGTGCATGACAATGGAAGTATTGCAATTTTAGAATTGTATCCTGATGTACAACCATTCATCGTCAACGGTCAACTACTGAAGCCCTTCCTTGAGCATGATACTTTCTTGGCCATTGTTGACTCAATCCAAGTACTGCGCTCTGAAGATACATCCACATCGCTAGCAGCTTCTAAAGATTCAGATAACGCACCTCAAAAACTTTTCCTCTGATCTCTTTTCTTTTCTTCTTTTCTTCTTTTCTTCTTTCCAGTTCCCACCTTCATCCTACATATATATATATATTTAAAAAAACATCAGGTGTATCGCCCATTTTTGTCAGTCGTCTATACTTAGGACATACTTTGTCCTAAGTATCGGGGGGTGTGTACCCCAATTACCTTCATTCTTCGATCCTCTCCATTGTCTCCTCTTCTTTCCTATCCCTAGGGATCTCTCACCCTAAGAATAGGGGGGAGACAATCCAAGTATGATCTGTTCATTCTTATCCTTGACCATCCATGCCTTGTATACAGTCTGCTATACTTAAGTTTATTTGATCCTAAGTATAGGGGGGACAATCAACTTCCCGTTCGTTTATTCATCTCCTCATTCCTTCATTATTTAGACTTTTCTATACTTAGTCCGAGTTATGTCTTCTCTTTTTCTCTTTGATCTATGAGTATAAAGCTCGAGCTAAGTATAGGGGGTCGTATATACTATGTATATACTTCAAGCCATAACTCGTACTTTTGTATTCTAAATAATACATATGGCTAAAAATAAGGTTAAATTCATCACAATATTCTAATAAAAAGATGTTTATATCTCCTCAAACTCTTTTTGTATCTAATTAAAAATTAGGCAAAATACTTTTGCAAAATGCTTGAAAACCCTTTTGAAAAATGTTTTGAAAACTGTTTGGAAAGTATTTTATAAAAAGTATTCAACATTTGTAAAAATCTTTTTGTTTGCAAAAATTTACTTTCTTTGCATGAAATAATAATATTTGAAAAACAAATTGCAAATGTTGTAAAATGGTTGCAAAAATACTTGAAAAATCTATATATACTGTTTGAAAAACCTTTGCAAACCGATTTTCAAATATCTATAAATGTTTGTAAAAATCGTTTGTGAAAATTATGTTGGACTATAGTTTTAAAAATTGTTCAAAAATTATTTTCAAATAAGTTCGACGAGTATACACGCCATACTTAAAAATTCTTTATATATTTATCCATTAAGAACCAAAACTTTTGTAAATATAAGATACATCCCCATGTAAAGATATGTACCTTATTTCTTAACCTAAACCTTCTACTTTCAAAAACACCAAAAACATTTGCAAAACTAAAAATACCAAAAATATTTTGTATCCACACGTGTATTAACAAATGGGATTTTTATTCCTCAGAAATTCTGTTTATATATACTAATTACTAAGTCAGGTTAAAAATATGTTTGGAAAATGCTTTGAAAAATGGTGTGACCCATTTGAAAAACTTTTTATGAAATGTTTTCAACCTTTGTAAAGATATTTTGATTGAAAATTTCTTTTTCTTTGTATGCAATAAATGTTTTGAAAACCTATTTGCAAATTATTTTGAAAATGTCTATAAAAGTATTTTGAAAAATGTATCTATATATTGATTGAAAAATCTTTTCAAAATGGCTTTCAAATGCTTGTAAATATTTGCAAAAAATATTTTATACTATAGTTTTGAAACTTGTTTGCTAAAAAATTTGAGGAAAAAATGCATCATTAAATATTATATATATACATCTAAAAAAATATAATAAATGAAAACTAAAATTCTTTACCAATTGTATATATACCTGTAAAATAACTTTTAAAATTTGTAAATTCTTTAAATCTTAACTCTTATAAATAAAAAGAAGCACGCTCTTGTAAATAGCTATATATATTTTTATACTGTGGGTGCCAAAATCCTTTTTCTTTGCCAAAATTATTTTAATAAAAACTCCTTTTATTTTACAAAATTCTTTTTATAAAAATTCTTTCTATTTGCAAAAATTATTTGAAAATTGCATCATTCTTTGCATCATTGTACATAGCATTTGTGTAGCATTCATATTCTTTTCAATTGATCTTGATAATTGAACAAGTCCAATAAAGTCGAATATTGGAGCTTGGTTGGACCTTACTGCACCTAACTGCACTGGAACCTTATGTGAACTAGGTTTAAGGTACTTCAGGTCCATTAGGACTTAATTCTTTGAGACTCAAGGCTGGGTTCAAGTCACCTCAACTGACTAACTAGAACTTTTCGAGACGCACACATGACTGTTATCGGTCGTGACCTAATTTGGACACTTGCACCTTTTACTTGGCTCAACTCTGTTGGAGTGGTGAGGGGGTTGGATTTGTCAATCTGAGATGCACACGGGTGGAAACATTCATCCTCGTCTAAAGAGGGAAGTGCACCCCAACCTGATCCAATTACAATGAAGTTAAACGATAGGAGAGTGTGTGTTGTAATAAAGCTTCAAAAGAGGGATGAAAAATTCCTTATGTAAATGCTGTTGTGAATAGTATTTCAAAAAAATCTCCAAAAAGGTGGACAGACCTATAAATAAAATAAAATTCTTGTCAAAGTATGTATATATGTTGTATAGAAAATAAACAAGCTCGAGCATCAAAGTTATACCATGTGAGTCTGCAGCTGGATGACTTGACTACACTAGTCAGGCATCCCAGGATATGTAGCTACACTGGCAACTGTCCATTCTTTTCTTAACCTCCTCCTCTTGAGTTGGATGCCACTTGAACTTAGAAGGGAATACCCCCTCCTCGAGGACAGAGTTCTGGATTGGGGAATCATTGGGTTGTCATTCTGGAGAAGTTTGTTCCTCTGTCATTTCAGTTTGGGGGGCCACTATCACTTACACCGTACAAGTCAACTTAATAGTCATAAGCGTTTGCGTATGAAGTAGGCTAGTTCTGACCTGGCTATTGAGGTGGTTTGAACCGAGTTCTGTGACTCTCGAAGGCTGTTGTGTTTTAAATTTGGTTCCCGACCAGGTTCCATGCACATTCTCGCATCAAGGTCTAACCTGAGCTCCAAACTTTTATTTTGTAAAGACAAGTTTTACAACTGAAAGCAATTCTATTATTCTTTCTTTTTCTTTTCTTCTTTATTCTTTTTGTACTTATTGCATAAGTGTTTGCTAGGGACTAGCGAAGGCAATTATGGGGGGTGATGAATCCCTATTTCATCACCTTTATTCTATCATTTTGGCCTTAAAAACCCTAGCTAATGCATGTAAATAGCATCAATTTGTAAATAATAGCATTCATTATTTGTATATAAAATAAGATTTTAATGCCAAAATTATAGAATAAAGAGAAGAAAAGAAAACGGAATAAAATATTGAAAATATTTTATGACCCTAAACCTCGAGACCAAGCTAATAATTGAGTTCGTCGATATAGAATAAAGTAGGGGGAGATAAGGGTCAAAGTAGAATAAAAATATCATTTATTTATTCTTTATTTATGCATTTTTGACACCTATTTTTATTATTTATTCATCAAATAAAGAAACTTTGTACATGAAAGTTGTAAATAATAATGCAAATAAAAATACAAAATTGAGTTTGTACAAAAATAATACTCAATGTTTATTTTATACACAAAATAAAAGGCCAAAAACCCAACTTCACATAATCATATCTTTCAAATAAAAACTCAAAACATATCAAAATCACCTCTAAATGTACAACTTTTCACATGTTATTTAATGGGGTGGTTTCATATTTTTTGGAACTATTGTGTGAAAGTTAGGTTTTTGACCCCTAGTGTATATATTACCGATTAAAACATTCATTTTTATTCATCCTTTATTATTTTTAAATATATATTTTTATAATTTTTTAATTATTATTTATAACATGTGTGTATATTAAAACTAGAATAAAACCAAAAGGAAATGCAAAATAAAATAAATCTATGTGAAAACATATGTAAAAGGCGTATGATATATATATGAATATAAATAAAAAGGGAACCCTATTCTTTATGCTTTCATATTTTTGTAATAACGTAAATGTTATTCATATTATATTAAAATAGGAAATCAAAATAAAACTCATTAAAACACATTCAAATAAAAATATGTGTATAAAATATAGGTAAAATACATATAAACATACCTATAAGATACACATATCTATTTATTTAAGTGTAAAAATAACATCATAAAAATATAATAAAAATATATTTATACTCACAAAACTAAGTTGTAAATATATAAAATAAAATAATAAAATAATAAAAATAAAATATACAAAATAAAAATATACAAAATATAAGCAAATATACCTATAAATACACTATTAAACACTAACTACTAATAAAATACGACAAAAAATAAATAAAAAACGTAATAAAATACTACATTAAATAATAAACATTTTTTATTTTATACTCAAAAAACCTTCTGTGATCTATCTTCAATCATGCGAGCCCCTTTTCATGGTCAAACGCTCCTCGATTCGAGCAGAAACCCAAACCTAATAAGCCCTCATCATGCTTGTCTATAAATAATCCTATCCTCCTTCCTTTAGAGTTTGATCCCCCTTCGAGATTCATTGAGCGTTCTTGAGTGTGAGTCGAGGTCCAAGTGACAGCTGAGAGCCCCCTTGCATCTGGAGAATGTGTGGCTAGGATAAGGCGGTGGTCCACGATGTTTCTCCGACTACCCTGCTCCCTGCGCTTGTGCCGGTATAAGAGCTGTGTTTTTATCCTTTATTTTAGTTGCATTTTAAGCTTATCTTCAGTTTCTAGATCTTAGATTAATCTCTAGTTAGTTAGATTAGCTTAATCATCTCTTCACGTTCTTTGCCGGTGAGCTCTGACGTGCTCCTTTGTGCGCCATCATTGTCGTTCCATCGTTTCCTCTGTTTCCAATTTGTTCCTTGTCACCTTCTTATCATGTTGCTCATCTCTGCTCCCCCAGGTCCTTATGGATGGAGATTCGCTCTCCAAGCTCCACCGTTTGCCAGAGAGCACCACCCGCTCCATCTCTCGCCTCGTTCCACGCCTAACCGAGTCAAGGCACTTTGCACTCGATCGGTGAGTTCATTTTTGTAGGCCCTAAGCGACAAAGAAGCACCTGGATGCAGAATTCAACTCGCCAGAAGTACTTGGAGCACCTCCCCTTCCCCGACCTCGTGGGGGGTGCTCCGGCGACCCTCCGTCCATCTTGAGACCTTCATCTAGTAGAGGACCTCTCCGGGCATCCATCTGGTCCCCTTGGAGCAGCAAAGACCGCCAGAGGAGCAAGATTTCGCTGGAGGAAGTTTGGCCAGGCGGACCTTCTTCCATGTTCTTCCTCCTCACCGAGACACTGTCAAATCAAGAATGGGTGTCCAATTGGATCCCCACCCGTTGGATGAAGCCAAGCCTCCACCGTCGGATCAACCCCTGCTGATCTAATCCAGACCATCCAAAGGCGAAGCGATACCAACCGCAGGATGCATGCTACGTGGATAAGTGAGAAGACCAGCGCCGTCGGATCACATAATAAAGGGGTAAATTTCATATTGACCCCCACCTTTTTTGTAGTTACTAATTAACCATGAAAAAAGTTAGCGTTTAAAAATAAATGGACATTTTGTGATTAGGCTCCTCTATTTCTGTAAATAGCATCTGGGTCCACTCCACGTAACCTCATGTGTCGTCTCACATGAGGTGGTGAAATTGAAGATGGGCCCTCGGGCTTTTAGATATTGTTATTCAATCCTGAAGCATTTTCATATTGTTAATATATTTATGGATATTTTGCAAGCTGGTCCCTCAACTTTTGGATATTACAAATAGGTCCTCGCTAGTGGAACACGTGTTTCTACATGTGATTTTGGTTATTTTACGGTGAGGCCCACATGACTTTGCATATTTCTTTTCAGTACATTAACTTTTGGTACGCGTGTTATTTGTATGTGAAATTTGCACCTTGGCCCCAGCATTTTATATTGACTACAAAATGCCCCTGCTAGGAGTGTAGCTTCTCTTTGTTGTCTCTATTTATTTTATGCATCTATAAAATTTGAAAAAATCCCAAAAAATAGACATAACTTCCTGTTACATTGATATTTCATGCCAATATATTTACCTTACATTTTGATCTTTTTATTATTTATAAAAAATTGTCCTTTTTGTCTCTATTTTCAAACGAAAATACATAAAAAAATATAAATCCTTTTTTGAAAAATTCCCAAAAATATGTATATTTTCCTTATTTATGTATGTTTGACTTCCAGAAAAAAATCACTAAAAATATAAAAGAAAACTCATAAAATTGAAAACCCCTAAAAACCTTTATAAACATATTAAAAAAATCCTAAAAAATATTTTTTCTATCTCTAAAATTTTCCTATACATTTTATCTATATACTAAAATTAATCTGGAGAATTTTTGACTCTGTTTGATATTTTTCTTCTCCAATTTAATTTCAAGTATTTATTTTAAACCCTGTTTTGGGTATTTTTTAAAAAAAACTATAAAAATAAGAAAAATTTACTAAAAAAATCACAAAAAAAAAATTAAAAATTATCAAAAACTAAAAAAAAATTTTATTTACTATATTTTGACTTTTTTTACATATTTATATTTATATTTATATTTATATACTATCTCTCTCTTACCTATATTGTATATATAATATATATTGCTTTATTTTTCAATATCTAAAAAATATAAAAATATAAAATATAAAAAGTAATTACAAAATCAAAAAATAAAAATCAAAATATAAAAATATAAAATCAAAACTAAAAAATATATAAAATAAAAAACCCAGAAAAAGATCTATATAAATGAATGACTTGCTTGTACATGAATAACCTTAGGCTACATGCTTTTCTCTCTGTTGTTCGACCTCTACATGCTTGTTAACTATGCATTTTATGGTAGAGATAATAAAATCTAACCTCACTTGGGCTCGTCACTGCCTTTATTTATATTGTGGGTTAATTGTTGATTAATTCCATGGTCTTTATCGGTCACATCGACGACGGTGTTCCCACCTTGTGTGGAACACCGACGATCACTTTGGGTTTATCAACGACTTGGCATCTTCTTCTAGGTAGATGTAGTGTGAGGGTAGTAGAGGATTTATCCCGCTGAGATCTAAGACATGCCAACCAAGTGCCTTGCGATTTTTTCCTAGAACCTCGAGGAGTCGAGATTCTTTCCCGGAGTCAGCCTACTGCTGATGATGAACGGATACATCTTAATTCGTGTGTAAAACTGAACTCTAATATATCAACAATTTCACCATAATATCTGTCTATATCATGGGAGAGCTCCGCTTTCACTATCACCCCTGAAAGTTGTGATGTTTTGTTTTCATCCACAGATTTTTTTATGAACCTAAATCCATTTACAATATAACTAGTGTGAGAAACAACTAGTGGATGTGGATGTTGTTTAAGAACATCAAGACTCGTACTACATTGATCATCCTTAATTTCTTTCATGTGCTCCACTCTCTCTCCAAACCATAGAAGGAAGACAGAGTTTTTGAACTATTTGAACTGTATTGCTCAAAAAATATCCAGTTTCATCGAAATGCATAAGAATATAATAACGAATAAGATCTATTTCTTCATATTTAAGTGACCGACATGTACTTTTGATATTAGATCTATTTCTTCATATTTAAGTGACCGACATGTACTCTTGAGTATCACTCTTCCGTTTTGTTGAAAAATCCAAAGTACATTCGAATTTTCGTCTCCCGTGTGACCTTTATCATTTGCTCAAATTTGTCGAATCTCATACTAGTTCTGTTCATGTACATTTCACAAAAAATAATGCATTATTTGTGTGAGTAACCCTCAACAATACAACCTTCCGGTGCGGCCTTATTGAAGACAATATTCTTTAATTTACGTAAGTATTGTTCAGTTAAATACATCCATCGATACTGTACAGGTCCACAAACTCATGCCTCACATGTCAGGTGTACAATCAGATGTATCATTATATCAAAAAATGAAGGAGGAAATATTTTCTCCAACTTGCATAATGTTATGACAACATCCGTTTCTAATCGATATAGTAATTCAGATCTTGAGTTTTCGAAAATAGAACTTTAAAAAATCAACATAGTTCGATTAAAGGTTGCATCACGTCCACATGAAGGGCTCCTCTGATTGCTAATGGAAAAAGAACATGCATAAGTACGCGACAATCATGACTTTTCAATGACGATGTCTTCCTTTCTACCTCATTTATGCATCTTCTTAGATTGGATGAGAATCCATCTGATAATTTGATATTTTTTAGAAAGACTGGTATTCTATCTCTCTTGTCATTACATAATGTATAAATTGCATCGGGTATTGTAATTCTAGAATTATCTGACTCAATTGGGTGTAACTCTTGTCGAAATCCAAATTGTATCAAATCGCGTCTTGATATCATACTATCCTTCATGTTACTTGAAAGATTCAGTATTCCAAGGATATTTTCCATAGCATTCTTCTCAATATGCATTACATCTAGGTTATGACGAGTTTGTAAAGATCCCCAGTACGGCAATTCTCGAGAGAAAATACTTTGTTTTTGCCAACCTCCTAGTACTTTCTTCTTATTCATTTTACCCAAATCAAATCTACCTATCTTTTCTTTCTATTGCCATATTTGTCTCCTGATTTTCAAATCAATGTGATTCGATATATGAAAGGTTGCCCATCAAAATTCTTGCCATTCTCCCCTTTTTGCTATCTATGTTTTACAGGTAAGAAACGTTGATGACCTAAATAACAATATTTCATACTTGTAGATAACCATGTGGATTGTATGTTTTCGATACAAATTGGGCATGCAAGCTTACCTTTTATACTCCAACTTAATAAATTCGTACATGTCGGAAAATTATTAATGGTCCAAAGTAGTGAGGCACATATCATAAAATTTTCATTTTTCACAACAACGTAAGTCTATATGCAGGTAGTCCATAAGATTTTAAGTTTATCTATTAAAGGGTGAAAGTAAACATATATAGTGTTACCCTTTCCTTTTGGCTTAGATATTAGTAAGGACATCATCATAAATGAAGAATTCATCGCCATCCAAGGTGACAACTTATATGTTACTAGTGTTACAGGCCAAATAGAGTAGCTCGTATTCAATTTCCAAATGCATTAAAACCATCAAAAGAAAGGCTCTTATCTTATATTTCTTACTTCATAAGCAAATAATGGATGTCTTTTATCGAATTTTAACCACTCCTATGAATATGAAGGATGTCTAATAAGATCAGTATCGATTTTGCAGTTCTAATTGATGAATAAAGACGTTACAACTGAGGTATAAGAGGGAAGAATCACAAAATCTTAACTGATTTTTTTAACCTTGCTACATCACTATTCTCCTTAAATATGGAAGCACTACACATAGGGCATTCCTCTAATTTCGAATTCTCCTTCCAACAATTGTAGATGCATTAATTTTTTCATAATTTAAGACAAGAGATCGGAACCTTGATTATGCATCCTTCCAATCTATTGAAAAATTGTCAGGATTTCTTAAAATTCTTTGAATTAGGTATAAAGCATCAGACACCATCAATGTTGTACAACAATTTTTGACTTTCACCTTAAATAATTCTAACAAAAATCTAAGACGAGACATTTCAACTCCCGGAGTCAAACATATTTCTGCCTCCGTTAACTTTTCATGAAATTATTATGAATATGTTTTGAACTTTCGTCAAAAATAGGTCTTTAATATCATCTAATATTTCTAGTATCCCGTCACTGACATCTATCTGCATTTGATCGTCATCATTACTTGCATCAAAATTTGGATCTACAACATGTTGAAGACCTTCTCTGTGATAAGTCTAATTTATGTAATGTAATCAAATCCCATTCAATATAAGATTCTTGTAAACTCCTCTATGATTATTTAACAAAGTGTTTTTGCATCATACGCAATGACATTGAATCTTATCTCTTTCACCTCCAACAATATTATATAGCAATTCACAGCGAAATGGCCATCTAAAAAATCATTGGCACCTTTCCTATAAGTCTCCAAATCATCATATCTTTCATTCATCCAACTCTTGTCCATTTTCGTATACCATATCAATTAATAGATATATCTTAAGTGCTCATTAATGGTTACAATCATCAGTGAGAAGATCAAATAAAAATAAGAATTTGTAATAATGCAAGTCACAAAATCAATAATATTGAATGAAACTCAACATCTAAGTGCAAACACTCAAAATGATTTAAACATACATAGTTCATATAAGTCTTACAATTTGCAATCATATATTATTAAGTATACACTAAGTGTTATCTTCCTTCTGTTTTTTTGCACCAGAGGATGACGATTCATCGTATAGAACTCTTTTTCCAAGTTCATGATGTTGCAGATACTCCACTAATAACCACTAAGTTTGGGAGTCCAAATGAATTGTGGAACCTCAATCAACCACTGCAATTTGAATACTCTTTATATCACAATACCCTCAGATCTCAAGATGTCCACAGGCGCAGAAGCGACAACCAATGATAAATCCTCCAAAATTAAAATTTGTGCATCCATAGTTCGGCGGGTTAGATCAATGATTGTGAACCCTTCTAAGTAATTATCAATCCACGAGATATTACAACCCCCCATGAAATGGAAGTTTAGATTGTCATAGACCATCAACTTCCCTTCCCTACAAGGATCTAGATAAGACATTCTAACCCAATAGAATTCCGGTAGGATGAAGAGCACTGGCATGAGCATAGCAATTTGCATAATCAACAAGAAATCTAATGCGTTGTTCAATGTGGCATGCAAAAATCTATGCCTTTCAGATATTACCAAGAAATGAGACCATAAAAGGTGGTAATGCAACAAGCATTCTAAGAGTTTCCTTGTCACCAGATCCACATCTAACCACATGCATTCTCTCTGATAATAACTATGACAAGACTGGATGTATCCATCAAAATCTAGTAGTACATTTCCAATATATAGGCACAATAGTCCAGAAAACAACTTCAGCAACAAAGATGTTCTAGGAGATAAATGTTGCAGGACTCCTAAAAGTACATTAAGTTTTCGTAACCTCCTCTTCATTAGGTGCTTGAATGAGTTCCTCAAAGAGGCAAGAACATTAATGTAGTCAAACATATCGAAAGATCCTCGAAGATAACTCTCAACTATCGCCATGAAAGGATTAGCGATCCTCATAAATTGATCTTAACATCGGCATGTTCTCTCACTCTAATTTGCAAATATCATGTCTACAACATCATCATTTGATGGAGTCCAAAGATCGATCCTCATTCGGACCTCCAAGGGAAAGATCCGTTCTTGAAATTGACTCATGAGTCTCATCTAGAGGGTGGGCAAAAAAAGAACTATAATGTAGCATAATAGTAGTGTAAGGGACCAATACACACATATCAACACACACAGTCACACAAACACACAAACACACACAAAAAAACATGGAATTGTGTTTGAGTTAGAGTTCTACAAATAATAAATCAAATGATGGAATATCATATAGTGTATCATATACATGAAGATGAAATTAAACCATTCATTCTTGCTTCCAACACAACCATATAGTGAATCAAACATCATATATAAATCAAAAATCATATAGTGAATCAAACACCATATACGAATCACGTAGTGAGTCTAATACCTGATAAAGGTTAACCAATCATTCTTGCATCTAAATACAACCATATAGTGATCACAATTCTTTCATATATTTATTCATGAATCTAACACAAGTCAAACAAATTTGCATCTAACATAACCATCTATGAAAAAGGAAATCACCATTATTACATATAACAACATAAAATCAAGTCATCTTTCTTGTATCTAACATAATATGTGGTTAAAATTTAGAAAAAATGATTTAAATAAATATATATATATATATATCATATGTTATTGTATTCATTTTAAAGGAAATGAAAGATACCGGATAATAAGATGGAGCGTGATGAAAGAGGAAGAAGGAGGACAAGATCTCGATAACGGAGGCAATGCATGGAGAGGCGTGAGAGGTGGCTGAGCGGCAGGAGCGACGAGTGTGGCAAGAGGGGATGGGAGTTTTGGGTGGAAGAATGGAAAGAATTAGGAGGAAGGCGACGTTGCTCGATAGTATAAACCAATTGGGGCTGCCATTTTACCGCCCCTATGACAACGATCAGGGAAGGTTTACTTAAGACCGTCCCTTCTGAGCACCAAAACAACACAAATTCACTCCTACAAAAAATGGATACCAGAAGGGGACGGTCGTGACCATCCACTTTGATTGAACCGAAAGAGATGTTCATAGAGAGTGGTAGGCAACGGTCTTAACTGTCCCATGTACGACTCAGTGGGTATGGTCAACAACCGTCCCCTATAAGTCAATTACCGGACCATCGCCTCTAATACTGTTGAAAAGGGACGCTTGATTTTAAACATCCCCTCTAGTCATCAAGAGGGACAAACGCTATGCAACCATCCCATTTAGTGTTAAAGGGGACAGTTTTTGAGAAACCATCCCTGAGGGGCGTCCCTAAAGACATGTCTGTTTGTAGTGACTCCCGAGGTCCAATACGATGGTTGAGTTCCCACATGGAATGGAACTCACAATCCATCTGAAAGAGGAGTCATTTCCAATCAAGCAAGGGAGCATCAATCTTCGAATTTTCCCAAAGGCAATACCTTTGTTATCATATCTGCACCATTGTCATTTATATGGGATTTTATTAAGAATGTGTTGCCTCTTTTCTAGACATTTCATATACAATGATACCTCATTTCAATGTGCTTCGACCTTTCATGAAATGTAGAGTTCTTACCAAGGTGAATGACACTTTGATTGTCACAATAAAGCATGTACTTCTCATAATGAAAACCAAGTTTCTGCATAAACTTCTTTATCCATAGCAACTCCTCACATGCCTCTGTAGATACAATGAATTCGACCTATGCAGTGTTATGATCGCTAAATTAACTCGGGTTAAGTATGAATTTAATGTTGATGTGACCCAAATCAATCGAACGAATCAACGAGAAAATCAAACCACTAAGAGATGAAATAATCAAATGTAAGCGGTTTCGCTACTTTTATTTACGTGATATAGCTACCAGGGTCGAACACAAGGAGCATGATTAAAAGCAAAGTAGTGTGATTTCAGGAATGAAAATCTTTTAGTGGTTTTTAAATTTTTTTATTTTTCCAATATAGAATAAATAAACAAAAGGGATAAAAATACACACACTCTTTTTGTATTTTTCTAAGGAATAAAAAACACTTTGAAACTAACAATAAAAATATTTTTGGTTTTATATGTTTTATATGGTTTAGGATAATTTTGATAGATTTTCAAATGTTTTGTAATTTTCTAAAAATCAAACAGTGATAAAAAGAACAAACTTGTCCACAGTTAGGAGTAATTTGCAAGTTAAAAATAATTAAAATGCCCAAAACTCCTTGGGGTAATTTATATGAGAAAATATAGGTAAATATTTACAAATATAGACTGACATCACTATTTTGGATTTTTATACAATTTTATATCTCATTTTTATAAGTTTTTAAGTATTTTGTAATTTTTAAATTTTTAAAATTTATTTTTCAATAAAAATGATATTGAAACTAAAGGATGAGAAAAGACTCCTATCCTATTTTTGTGGAATTTTTCAAGGCTTTTTTGAATTTCTATGATTTTTCTAATACAAATAGGACACTTTTTTAGGGGTTTTGAATTTCTAATAATAGAAAAATGCATGCAAATCAACACCAAAATTACCACAAAAATACATGCTAGCAAGAGCTATATGTAATTTAAAAAAATTACAGTTGATTTAATATTTATTGGGCTGAATAAAAGACAAGTAACTTGAAAACAATGTAGAGGGACCTATCTACAATTATTCTAAGTTTATGGGTCTAAGCATAACACGCAATAAAACTTTAGGGGCCAATTATGCAATTAATCCAAAAAGGGCATGCGCAACACGTAATCTAGGCAATCAGGGATATATATGCAAATACTCCGAACAAAAGCTTCATTCATGACAAATAAAGAGTTCAAGGTAAATGTTGAAGAACTTAGAAAATCAAGCGTGGACATACATGATTGAAACTCAATTGGACTAAACTACAAATAACAAAAATGTGAGTCCTAAGTACAAAATATCCAAGATAATTTACCACATATATTTACAGGACTAAGAGAAAAACACAAAATAGAGAACGACCTATATGGAATTTACCCCTTATCACGCGCTAATCAACGATCAGGAGCACTCCACTTATGATGGATGGTCAAGATCAGGGAGTACCCCTTCGATGATGGACGGTCCTGGCGCGGTCTTCAGATGAATCCATCGATCCAGGCTCCTCGAGAGTGAATAGTGGAGATTAGAATTGGGAGGGGATCGGATCCAATGACAAGGAGGACGTCTGGATGAACTGGCAAAGAACTCGCCTCCGACAAGTTTCAATCGGCGTCAATGAATGATTCAGGCATCTCCAGGAGCTTCTCGGATGGGCAAAAAAATGTCTATGGATGGTCTGCATTTGTAGAGGCGCTCAGAAGGGTCCACGACCAAGGAGGAGGTCCTAGAGAGGCATAGCGAACTGGAGCGTACGACACAAGCCGCAGGTGCAAAGTATTCTCCTAGAAGGAGGTCTTCAGTCCTGATACAACAAGAGGAAATGTTGGCTCGTAGAGAGAGATCTTTGGTGAAGGATTATAGCATCAAATAAGTGTAAAAGGAGGGGTGAATGGGCCAGGTCCTGCGATCCACAATGGAGTCGATCGGAAATTTATCCCAACCTAATGGTTGAGTTGATGGGGAGGCTGTGTGACAAGATGGAGAAGCGAGATACGAGTCGTGTGAGGTGTGCATTGGTCAGAGTGAAGGAGCAGAATCAAGTACAGGGTGAAGGTGGATGTTTTACTTGGAATGGAAAGATGGAGCGCAAATGCAAATAATCGAAGCTCAAAATGTGACCTACGAGTGTATGTTGTCACATGGGTTGGAAACAGAGGTTCTCCGACGTGATGGGCTCAATGGATGGCATTGCCAGAGGCTGGGCTCTTTTGTCAGAGCACGATAAGAGTGTCACCGGACCTAGGGCAAGCTTGACTCACAAAGCTACGGGTGGCCTCCCTCACTCGCTTGTCACTTTGAGAAAGGGGCTAGGCGCAACGGAATGGTGGAGTAGGATGGCAAAAAAGAAGAGGGCACGTGGATTCTTATAGTCTTCTAGGTTCGAGAAGGATCGGATGAGAGCACGTAAATCCCTTGAAGGATATTGAGAATCCTTAAGCGCATCACGGAAGCGTGTTGATCGCATCGTATGCGATCGAAGCAACTACTCGTACTAGATGCTAGATGCAGCGGAAATTAAAAATTTAACTTTAAAGATGAAACCACATGATCACGAGAACACTTATCAGATCGTTTCATCAAACCACAAAGTACAAGGAATACCTCTTGAAGCGTGGTTGTGATCGCGAGATCCCAAAGTAGAGATCCTCCTATCTTAAGTCCGACCCACGGAGAATGCGCTTGCGGGCACGATGATGAGTCGCGACCTTCCCGCAATCCTTTGATGAAGATCCAAGCAAAGCCGAAATGCTCTCCTTCCTAATACACAAAGTGGACGGCCACTTGAATATTAAGGAGAGCCCACACGAGAATGAGAGAGAGAGAGTAGAGTTCTTCAACTCAAGAATGTTGTAACTTGGAAAGGCTACCCTAGCCCTCCTTTTATACTAGTTTAGGATCCAATGGATCTCAATCCATGGGACACATGGATCCAAGGGCTATGCTTGGTCCATGAGAAATCAATGGCTATGATTGTTGTTGGTTAAAACCAACAACATCAATTTAAATATTAATTAATCAAGAGATAATATGATAAATGAAGTGGAGTTAACCAACCTCCTAAAAGGGGGGGGGCGTCACCCATGAACAATTCATGGGTGACGCCACCCATGGAGGTGGTTTTATTTTCTCCATTTTATTTATCTCATTATTCCTCAATTAATTGCAATAAATATTCACCAAATTAATTCCAAATTAATTTGTGGATATTTCAATCTTGCCATTGAATATTGTGTGAATCATATTCACAACCCAAACTAGTTAGTAAATTGCATTTCCAATTAATTAACAAATGTGAATCCAATCCACATTATTAATTAACAAATGCTATTTACATAAATTCTCTCTCTTATATATGTATATTATAAATCATATTTATAACACACATATATCATGGATAGTGTTATCCACATTCTCTTAATCCTTGATAATTAAATCTCATTTAATTATCTTAGATAATCATTTTCACAATATGAATCATATTCATATTTAAGCTTGATAAATAAATCACATTTAATCATCAAGTCCTTGCCTGGATATTTCATCAAAAGAATTATTCTTGAACCCTTTCAAGAATAATGTGCTTTCTCCGCAGATACTTGGAGATAAGGACAGGGCGATTGTATTATTCCATGTATAGTGACTTGGATGTTGAGATATTATCTCAAATCCAGATCGAACGAACCTCCCACAGATGCTTGATTAAATCAAGACCGCAAATCCAATCTTCTCATTGAATCTGAATCCCATTCAGACCAATGTCCAACACTTGGACTAAGATCGGATTGCTTCTCTACTGAAAGGAGTCACTAAAATCCAGACCTGTTTCATCACTCCCTCGGAATGGAAGCGTCATGGATATACAATCGTTTATGATCACATCACCCTTCAGGTATTCCCAATACCTGTACATCCTACATACTGGAAGACCCATGATCAACCCGAAGATCAAGATCATTTTATACTGTCTTCTTCAGGGTTTAATCATTAAGTTTCTCAATCTTGGTCATTGGGATTTGGTATCGATCATATGCTTTCCCAAAGCATATATCATACCTTCAAATTCATGTCATGCTTCCAAAGCACGACGACCATGCATGGAATTTGATCGGTCCCAATACCTCATGAGTGAGCTCATGTCTTCCGGTTCACAAGTGAACCTGTATGATCCCTTTGAGAGATCATATTGCTCATATACCCTTATATGCACACCAGCTCGCCGGTGTATAGACCTTGGTTAGGTCATCAACCTATTGGTCTGCCAAATGTACATACTTAGATATATAGCAATATATCTGTCTCCGGTCAGAGGATGCGTGCCTATGCTGTGACAGCATTCAACATAGGACTTAGGTTATCTCGATCTCATCAGGTCAACCCATTGACCTAACTAATCTGACACCTCCGAATCACTATTCCCATGCAGAGGACCTGCATCAAGAGGTCGGTCAGATATCAGCCTATGTGAGAAAGGATTGCCATCTCCTACTCAGGCTGGAGATCTCCACTTGACAATCATTTGACGGTGTTTGATGAGTCCTCCATCTAACTCCTTAGATATTCATCCAAACACCAGCCTCTATGATTCATTTAATGAAACAACAGCTATATGATCATCAAGCTGGCCATGGTACATAACCCTAATTGTACAGAGGGACCTTATAGTGCATTCATTCATATAATTTCAGAAAGGGAGTGAAACATCAATAACTTTTATTGATAAACTTAAATATTACAATAACATTTATTGTAAGAATGGTTCGCCCAGGGCTCACAAGTCTAACAATCTCCCACTAGCCCTCAGAACCATTCAGGTACAATCCGTAAACCCATACTCATTACATGCTGGTCAAAAACCTTCTATGTCAGAGGTTTGGTAAGAGGATCAGCAATGTTGTCGGCAGAGGCTACCTTGGTGATGATGATATCACCACGCTTTTGAATCTCCCGAATGATGTGGTATTTCCTTTCCACGTGCTTGCTCTTCTGATGGCACCTGGGTTCCTTTGCTTGGGCAATGGCTCCAGTGTTATCGCAGAGTAACGGGACGGGAGTATCAGAGGAAACTACTCCAAGCTCCAAGATGAACTTGCGTAACCACACCGCCTCCTTTGCAGCATTCGATGCGACAATGTATTCGGCTTCTGTTGTTGAATCCGCCGTAGTGTCCTGCTTCTTGCTTCTCCAGCTCACAGCATCACCGTTCAACAGGAATACAAACCCTGATGTCGACTTTTGATCATCAATATCTGACTGGAAGTCTGAATCTGTATATCCCAAGACTTGGAGATCACCATCCCCATAGACCAAGATGTAATCTTGCGTCCGTCTTAGATATTTGAATATGTTCTTTACTGCATTCCAGTGTTTCTCTCCATAGCAGGATTGGTAACGACTTACCACTCCCACTGCATGGCAGATATCTGGCCTAGTACACATTATGGCATACATCAAGCTTCCTACGGCTGATGCATAAGGGCATCCAGCCATGGCCTTCTTTTCCTCAACACTTTGAGGAGCCATCCCTTTGGACAGATGGATACCATGTCCTAAGGGGAGGAATCCTTTCTTCGAACTATTAATGCGGAATCGTTCAAGAATCTTCTTGATGTATCCATGTTGTGATAATCCCAATATTCTCTTTTCTCAGTTTCCGAACAACTTCAGGCCTAAGATGTAAGAGGCTTCTCCAAGATCTTTCATCTCGAAGGTATGGGATAGCCAAATCTTCACACTGGTCATCATTCATGTATCATTCCCAATGATAAGGATATCATCTACATAAAGCACGATGAACACAATGGCGCTCCCACTAAGCTTCTTGTACACACAAGGTTCATCAGGGTTTTGCACAAAATCATAACTCTTTATGGTTTCGTCAAATCTGATGTTCCAGCTACGAGAAGCTTGTTTGAGCCCATAGATGGATTTCTTCAGCTTGCATACTTTACCATCCTCAGCTATGAAGCCCTGGGGCTGCTCCATATAGATATCCTCCTCGAGGTATCCATTGAGGAAAGCCGTCTTGACGTCCATCTGCCAGATGTCGTAGTCAAGAGATGCAGCTATAGCCAGCAGTGTCCTGATGGACTTAAGCATGGCCACAGGAGAGAATGTCTCATCGTAGTCGATGCCTTCTCTCTATGTGTAGCCCTTGGCTACGAGCCGTGCTTTGAAAGTCTCTACTTTCCCATCAGGTCCCCTCTTTCTCTTGAAGATCCATTTACACCCAATGGGTTTTACCCCTTTAGGTGGATCCTCTAGGGTCCATACACCATTCTTATGCGTGGAGTCAATTTCTGACTTCATTGCTAGCATCCATCTATCCATGTCATGATCCGCAAGTGCTTCATCATATGAAGAAGGATCATTGTCAGTCTCACCTGACACATGGAATCCATACCTTTCAGGTGGTGCAACCACCCTCGAACTCCTTCGAAGAGGTATGGGTGTTTCATCTTCATTTATCTCTTCAGTTTCTGGTTCAGGAATCTCAGAATCCTCAGGGGATTCAATGAGCTCCTCTACTTCATTCTTGTCTTGACCTTTAAGGAAATCATCCTCCAGGAATTTCACATCCCTAGAGACAAAAACCTTTTGGGTCTCAGGGTCATAAAGCTGGTATCCAATACCATCTTTAACATACCCAATGAAGTAGCACTCACGAGTGCGAGATTCTAGCTTACTTGCGTCCACGTTCTTCGCATGAACCAAGCATCCCCAAACCCTCAAGTGATTGACACTAGGTTTGGTTCCATACCAGAGCTCGTGAGGAGTCTTTGGTATAGACTTGCTAGGAATCTTGTTTAGGATATATATTGCAGTCTCTACTGCATATCCCCAGAAACTAAGAGGTAAATGTGCTTTACTCATCATTGAACAGACCATGTCCATGATGGTCCTGTTGCGTCTTTCAGCAACACCATTAAGTTGGGGAGTTCCAGGAGGAGTGAGATTGGAGACAATTCCACTCTCTTTAAGGTATTCCTTGAATTCATCTGAGAGGTACTCACCACCTCGGTCAGATCGAATCCGTTTAATCTTCCTGTCTGCTTGGTTCTCAACCAAAGCCTTAAACTCTTTGAACTTTTCAAAGGTTTCAGATTTATGACGTAGCAGGAAGATAAACCCATATCGCGAATGGTCATCGATAAACGTCAAATAATATCGATATCCATTTTTAGTCGCGGTATTGAAGGGACCACATACATCAGTATGTATTAGGTCGAGAATACCCTCGCATCTCGTAACCTTGTTACGGAAAGGCATCCTGGTCATTTTACCTCGAATACAATGTTCACAGGTAGGTAAAGTTTGAACCTGTAGAAAATCTAAAGGTCCATCCTTTATCAATCTATTGATCCTATCAACAGATAAATGACCGAGCCTTTGATGCCAAATCATATTCGAATGATTTCCATTCTCCCTGGATCTCTTGGGGTTTTTATTATCAGTGGTAGTGACATTTATGACACATTCATTAATGCACAATTCATAGAGTCCACCAGAAGTCAGAACACCTTCCGCAACAAATTTATCATATTGATTAATGACTAATTTATTACAGAACATGAAGGAGTACCCATATCTAACAAGCTTAGACACAGATATCAAGTTCCTCCTGACCTCAGGTACATAAAGACACTCTTTAAGTACTAGGACTCGACCACTAGATAACGACAATCTGCATGTCCCGATGGCGACTGCTGCAACACTTGCATCAGATCCCATCTGGATAACTATCTCCCCATGCTCCAGATTCCTAGTTTCCTGAAACAAATGCAACGAATTGCATACATGAACAGAAGCACCAGAATCTATAACCCAACTTCCTTCTCGTCCAACGAGAAAGCTAGTTTCAATGATGAAAGTAGATTTCATACCTGTTGGGGCTTTACCTTTGTCAGTGGACTTCAGGTAGTCTGGGCAGTTACGCCGCCGGTGCCCCGGCTTCTTGCAGTGGTGATAGACATCGGTCTTTTTCGATGTCATCAATGTGGAAGCACTAGAAGATGAACCAACTCCTTGATTCTTCTTCTTTCTCTTCGAGGCTGGGCCCTTCTGAGAACCTTGCTTCCGCCCGCGCTTTCCTCTCACCTGTGCAACCATTGCACTAGCAGAGGGGCCGTCCTTTTTCATGACGTCTTCTGCAGACTTCAATGCAGCTAACAGCCCAGCGTTTGTGAAGTCACCTTTGTTCATGTGGTAAGACACAACAAAGTTGTTGAAAGACATAGGGAGCGACAGGAGAATGAAATCAGCTTGCATTTCAGAATCCAAGTAGGCTCCCAGGGTTTCCAGCTCAGAGAGGTACCCAAACATTTTGAGTACATGTTCTCTGACAGAGGTCCCTTCCTGCATCTTGCAGCGAATAAGCTCTTTCATCACATTATAACGCTGTGTGCGGTTTATGTCACCGAACATTTCTTTCAGATTCAGCATAATCTCTTGGCAATTGTTCATTTCCACATGTTGCTTCTGAAGCACATTGGACAATGATCCAAGGATGTAACACCTTGCCAGATTATGGTCTTCATCATATTTATCATTATATGATTTATCTTCATCAGTCACAGGGTTTGCTATCTTGTCCTTGCTAAGCACGTAGGAGATGCGCTCTGCAGAGAGAACAAGATCCAAATTTCGGATCCAATCCGAATAATTTGGTCCGGTCAACTGGTTGACCTCTAGAAGCCTGCTAAGTGGGTTCATGGACTTCATTTTCTGAAATTAAGAATGCACTATATTAGAATAATTATATATTCATTTTAAGAATAATTTGATTAAGGCATTTTAAATCTAATTTGTCTTGCTAGGTCAACTTTGAAAGATTATTCCCTTATTTTTTCTTTCAAAGTAAGAGATATACTTACCGCTATATCTCAAGCAAGATCTGGGATCTCCTCTCTATCCTTATCACATCCCAATAATATGAGAACCTGTGACTCGAATAAGAGAAGCGGGAACACATTCTGCCTTGCAAGTCCAACTTGCATTTCCCAATTCGGTCTTTAACACCCGGGCCCACCACCCCTAAGATGATGTTGACCCGTTGTTAATTGAACCAACCGTCAACAGGCTTAATACTCGCTATACGCAATCCAATATCGCCCCAATAATATGAGGACCCGATATTGGGGTCACTACGTATACGGCCTTACTCTTTCGAGAAGCAAAGAACCCGATCCAATTAAATCATGCACAGGATCTGTCACTTCGGACAGGCGTCTCCCATACACAACAACTGACGACGAAATCCTTTGCCTTGACGGGAGACCATGGATGTCACTTATGTGATCCTCCACCTCATATTCAAATTTTATAATTAATTATCGTGAATCACATTCACATAATTAATTCTTCCAAGGGAAATACACATCTATTCAAAATAGAGTGTTTATTGGATATAATTAATTTAATCACATTAAATTAATCATTAATCCAATCATCAACAAACATGTCTTTTACTTGAATAGTAGGTATATTCTCAAAATACGTATTATTCGAATTTTAATAATTAGAAAAATACATATTGTCTGTCTCCGGTATTATACAGTCCCTACCCGCTGTCATGGCCAGTACCGACGAGAGTGGGACGGACCACATACGTTGCAACCCGCGACCCCAATGCTCTCCGACTAGGCACCACATCCGCCTCGGGAAAGGATAATACCAGATAGACCATCATGTACTTTGAGATGTTCATCGGTTTTTCAACCGAAATTATACCATATAATATAAATCAAAACATTTTTATTATAAGGAGATTTGCTAGACAAATCCCCAATCCTATTCAAGCAAAAGGGTTTTTCATGTAAAAGTTGTCCTACAACTATTGTAGGATAAACTATTGTTTTCATGAAAGCAATGTTTGTTGATGAAACAATGATAAAGATCTAACATCTCATCATTGTGGTTTAGGCAAGTGTCATTCAATGAAATAATTATTTCTTTAAATATTTCACAAATATTTATCACTAATTATTCCAGAAAATTAACAATTAATTTTCATCATGATAATTGAATGACATATCACAAGGTTCAAGATCAAAATTGTTAATTTCCAGCAGTGACTCTCAATCACTAAAATTAACTTATCTTGATCAATTTAAAACCAAAAAATGCAAACTCAGTTTTCAAAGATTGCCTATTTGATTTATTAAAGAACCCAAGTGATAATTCACGCATTTCAAGGCGGATTAAAACCGTAATCATCTCATTAATTACGTTCAAATCCGCAGTTCCCGCGACAGTGAATATAGTCATATTCAAAAAGCCATATCTTGAGCAAATAAAGTCCAAATTTAGTAAACTCAAGTCCTATGGTTTCCTTGTTTAATGGGGAACAAAAAACCAATTGAAATTTTCGTGTTTAAACATTTTAAACAGTACAGAAAAAATCAATTAGACAGAGGTGCGAAAATTGAAATGCAGTAAAAATTCCGCAACCCTTTCAAGAACCAAATCGTCTAAGGTGTATGGATCATATCCAAAACCTTATTCAACCTGGCTCTGATACCACTTGAAGGATATTGAGAATCCTTAAGCGCATCACGGAAGCGTGTTGATCGCATCGTATGCGATCGGAACAACTAGTCATACTAGATGCTAGATGCAGCGGAAATTAAAAATTTAACTTTAAAGATGAATTTACATGATCACGAGAACACTTCTCGGATCGTTTCATCAAACCACAAAGTACAAGGAATACCTCTTGAAGCGTGGTTGTGATCGCGAGATCCCAAAGTAGAGATCCTCCTATCTTAAGTCCGACCCACGGAGAATGCGCTTGCGGGCACGATGATGAGTCGCGACCTTCCCGCAATCCTTTGACGAAGATCCAAGCAAAGCCGAAATGCTCTCCTTCCTAATACACGAAGTGGACGGCCACTTGAATATTAAGGAGAGCCCACACGAGAATGAGAGAGAGAGAGAGTAGAGTTCTTCAACTCAAGAATGTTGCAACTTGGAAAGGCTACCCTAGCCCTCCTTCTATACTAGTTTAGGATCCAATGGATCTCAATCCATGGGACACATGGATCCAAGGGCTATGCTTGGTCCATGAGAAATCAATGGCTATGATTGTTGTTGGTTAAAATCAACAACATCAATTTAAATATTAATTAATCAAGAGATAATATGATAAATGAAGTGGAGTTAACCAACCTCATAAAAAGGGGGGGCGTTACCCATGAACAATTCATGGGTGACACCACCCATGGAGGTGGTTTTATTTTCTCCATTTTATTTATCTCATTATTCCTCAATTAATTGCAATAAATATTCACCAAATTAATTCCAAATTAATTTGTGGATATTTCAATCTTGCCATCTATTATTGTGTGAATCATATTCACAACCCAAACTAGTTAGTAAATTGCATTTCCAATTAATTAACAAATGTGAATCCAATCCACATTATTAATTAACAAATGCTATTTACATAAATTCTCTCTCTTATATATGTATATTATAAATCATATTTATAACACACATATATCATGGATAGTGTTATCCACATTCTCTTAATCCTTGATAATTAAATCTCATTTAATTATCTTAGATAATCATTTTCACAATATGAATCATATTTTCATATTTAAGCTTGATAATTAAATCACATTTAATCATCAAGTCCTTGCCTGGATATTTCATCAAAAGAATTATTCTTGAACCCTTTCAAGAATAATGTGCTTTCTCCGCAGATACTTGGAGATAAGGACAGGGCGATTGTATTATTCCATGTATAGTGACTTGGATGTTGAGATATTATCTCAAATCCAGATCGAACGAACCTCCCACAGATGCTTGATTAAATCAAGACCGCAAATCCAATCTTCTCATTGAATCTGAATCCCATTCAGACCAATGTCCAACACTTGGACTAAGATCGGATTGCTTCTCTACTGAAAGGAGTCACTAAAATCCAGACCTGTTTCATCACTCCCTCGGAATGGAAGCGTCATGGATATACAATCGTTTATGATCACATCACCCTTCAGGTATTCCCAATACCTGTACATCCTACATACTGGAAGACCCATGATCAACCCGAAGATCAAGATCATTTTATACTATCTTCTTCAGGGTTTAATCATTAAGTTTCTCAATCTTGGTCATTGGGATTTGGTATCGATCATATGCTTTCCCAAAGCATATATCATACCTTCAAATTCATGTCATGCTTCCAAAGCACGACGACCATGCATGGAATTTGATCGGTCCCAATACCTCATGAGTGAGCTCATGTCTTCCGGTTCACAAGTGAACCTGTATGATCCCTTTGAGAGATCATATTGCTCATATACCCTTATATGCACACCAGCTCGCCGGTATATAGACCTTGGTTAGGTCATCAACCTATTGGTCTGCCAAATGTACATACTTAGATATATAGCAATATATCTGTCTCCGGTCAGAGGATGCGTGCCTATGCTGTGACAGCATTCAACATAGGACTTAGGTTATCTCGATCTCATCAGGTCAACCCATTGACCTAACTAATCTGACACCTCCGAATCACTAGTCCCATGCAGAGGACCTGCATCAAGAGGTCGGTCAGATATCAGCCTATGTGAGAAAGGATTGCCATCTCCTACTCAGGCTGGAGATCTCCACTTGACAATCATTTGACGGTGTTTGATGAGTCCTCCATCTAACTCCTTAGATATTCATCCAAACACCAGCCTCTATGATTCATTTAATGAAACAACAGCTATATGATCATCAAGCTGGCCATGGTACATAACCCTAATTGTACAGAGGGACCTTATAGTGCATTCATTCATATAATTTCAGAAAGGGAGTGAAACATCAATAACTTTTATTGATAAACTTAAATATTACAATAACATTTATTGTAAGAATGGTTTGCCCAGGGCTCACAAGTCTAACATCCCTAATATACGGATCCCTAAGATCGGTGTCGGATGTGGATCGGGGATCTGCATCCTTCAATCGGAGCGAAGGATTGAGGCAGGATTCGATTAGATTGGGTATGTACAATTGGGAGCAATTGGAGCAAAACTCGATCCGACCAGAAAAAGCAAAGGGGGACCAGTTGACTTCGGTCAACAAATCTGAGGTGGACGAATCAAACGCGACCGAGGAAGCAGACAAAATGAACTGAAAGACAAACTTTAGAAATAAATAAAGATAATTACAAATAAATTAGTAATTGATTTTAAAATAAAAATCAATAAAAGAAATTATGTTTATTATTTTGTAAATATTTTCTATGATTTTTAATTATTTTTATGACATCATATGTACAACATATATAGTATAATGTATTATATACAGGTATACTATACCTATGTATTATATACATGTATTTTTATTTTATATTTTTACAAAAAAAGTTACATTTTATTTATTTATAAACTAATTTGAGTAATATGAAATAGTTTTTTTATTTTTACAATTTGAATAAAGGTGCTAAATAAATAGGTGATGTTTATATTGTGCACCTATGTGCTTTCGTACAATGGATAGGGGATTAATTTTTATTTTATTTTGTATGGTATGATTTTTATTTTATTTTTATTTTATTAATAGGTCTATATACAAGTGTCAAAAATAATATGTTATTTACAAAAATGTAAAATAAGTTTAAATAATTATTTGTATAGGTATTAGTTACAATGTACCCTATCCCCCCTACTTATATTCCTTGTCGATCAGGTCAAGTTTTGACCTTCTCTGGGGTTTGGGTCACTCTGTATTTATTTTAAATACATCATTCTTTTTCTTTTCTTTTTATTTTTTTATTTTTGGAAAATATATGTTAATTATGCAATATTAACAAGGACATATACAATGTTAATTTATTGTATTTACATGTATTTATAGGTGTTTCCGCCAAAAGATAAAGCTAAAATAAAAGAATAAAGAATAAGAATTATAGATTCATCATCCGCTTATACTTTACCTTTGACAACACTTATTTGAAAAAGAAGTGAAAAAGAAAAATAACCAAAGTTGGTTATTAAATTTATCTTCATTAAATTAGAGTATGAAGTTCAGTCAGACCTTTAGAGTATTAATTTGGCGGAACCTTATTGGAAAATAGGTTTAAGACTCAAAAGCCTCCAAGTTCCATAGTTATATGGTCAGGACTCTTAATAACCAGGTCAGAACAAGTCTACATACGCAAAATTTAATTACTATGAATCTTTCCATGTACTGTGTAAGTGATATGTAGCTCCCCATCTCAAAAATGGCATAGAAACAACCTCCCTCAACAAGGTAACTCTAGTCCCCCAGTCTAGCAACTCTTTCCTCGAGGAGCGGGGTATTCCCTTCTAAGTTCAAGTATAACCAGCTCAAGAAGAGCGGAAAGAAGAGAATGGACTGTAACCAGTGTAGCCACATATCCTTTGGAGCTTGACCAGTGTAGCCAAGTCTCCAGTTGCAAGCTTCCATGAGATGAGGCGATGGAATACACAAGCTTTGTTTATTCACTATATACACTCCGGGAGGCATTTTATTTTCAATCAGGCATTTTCCATTTTTTTGGAGTTTTTCATAATTTTGCACATTTTTTTGATGTGCATATATACAACATATCTACATAGTGCAGCATGTACATAAGGAGTTTTTCTTCTTAAGCCAGTAGACTATCCCTCTTTTGAAGCATTATTGCAACCCATAGACTCTTGTCTTTAGACCTCAATGCTACCCGACCAGGTTGAGGTGCACATCCCTCCCTAGAGGAGGACGAGAGGTTCCGACTAGCTGTACTACCCTCGTATGCTACTCCAAGCCAAAGGATTTTGCCTCTTCACCACCTCATCCGTGTTGAGCTACATGTAAGGTGTGTGTCCAAGTCAAGAAATTGTCTCTGAGAGTCATGTGTTCGTTATTAAGTGCTCTACTTAGGCTCATTAAGATGACATGTGAACATAACCTAGTGGACTCGAAGAATTAAGTCATTACATACCAGAAAAGTCTTTACCCCAAATCCTATAAGGTTCCTCTGCAGTTAAGTCGATTAAAATCTTACCCATGCTCCATTCTTCAATTTGATTCCAGACTAGTTTAAATGTCAACCATGATTCAGAAGAATCCATATACAAGTATATGCAAAAAAAGTTTTTGTAGGGAGTATTCAAAAATATGCAAATTTTTATGGAAATTTTGATTTTCAATTTTAGGTATTTTGAAAAATAAGGATATATTTTTACAAAGACGTATACAAATTTACACAAAGGGTTTATATTATAGGTCTTATGTACAAAATGGATTTTAGGGGTAGCTTCTGGTTGAATGTACACATGTATATAAGTAGTTTTTTAAACCCCAGATTTATTTCCTTTTACTGAAAAATAATTTTGCAAAATAGTTTTCAAACCTAGTTTTACAAACTGTTTTGCAAACCTTTTATTTTCACATAATTTACAAAAAAATGTACTATATACATAATTTGGATATAGGAAATAATTTACCAACACTTTGCAAGCAAAACATTTTTATGAACATTTTTACAAAATTTGTACAAAAATAATTTTTTCAAAGATTTCATAAATGTTTTTAATAGCCATGTTATTAACACACAAAGTACAAGTTTTTGCTAAAAAGTATATATATAATATATATGACACTGCCATATACTTAGCTCCAATAATGTCCTCAAAGTAATCAGAGAGCGATGAAAGAAGAGATAACTCGTGTTGAGTATGGGTAATCGAAAAGAATGATATACTACAATGACGAATTAAAGAATATAATGAATAGAAATCGACGATCACCCTACACTTAGGATCAAGTAATTGTAAGTATAGAAGACCACACAAAAGGGGAAACCAAAGAATAGAATGTACAGATATTACCTCCCCTATACTTAGAGTAAAATATCCCTAAGTATAAACATCAAAATTAGAGGTAATAGGGTCAAATCACAAGTCTGAAACCCCTCTCCCATACTTAGGATAAAGTGCATCCTAAGGATAGTAAAATCATAAGATGAAGACGGGTTGTCATATAAAAAGAATGAATGATATGGACAATCTGAATCTATACAAGTGTGGTATACAAGTGAGAATCAGGTATGAGATGCAAATGATGTGAGTCAAAGAGCACGTTCCATACAAAATGGATGGGGGAAATGTCAACAATCAACTAATTGTGATCAAGATATGGTTTCAAGCATCGACCGTTGACTCGAAAGATGGTATCAGAAGACATCAGATATATCAATGCTACCATTGTCGTGCACCTTTCTAACCAAGTAAGGCTCCTTCCATCTACTCTGTAATTTCCCTGGAAATAATATTAACCTTGCATCAAATAACCATACTCACTGGTTCAACTCAAACTATTTATGGTTGATATGAGAATCATGCCATATCTTCACTCTATCCTTATATTGTAGTCTACTTGAGAAGGTTGTGTCTCTCAACTCTTCCAAGGCTGCCAATTCTGCTCTTCTCTGGTCTCATACACTCTTGGGATCTAATAATAGCTCAGTAACTGTCCAAAGTGACTTGTGTTTGATCTCAACTGGTAAGTGTCATGGCTTGCCATAAACGAGTCGAAAGGGAGATGTACCCAAGGGTGTCTTGAAGGAAGTCCTATAGGCCCACAAGATCGAGTCCAAAAGTTGTGACCAATCCTTTCAGTTTGGATAGACATCCTTTTGCAAAATAGTCTTAATCTCCCTATTCGAAACCCCAGCAAGACCATTAGTCTCTGGATGATATCGAGTGACAACTCTATGGTTAATGTTGAACTCGTTAGCAAGGGACCTTACCATGTCGTTGATAAAATGAGTCCCCCCATCAGAAATCAAGACTCTAGGTACCCCAAACCATGAAATTATATTCGTCCTCAAAAATTTGCAAATAGTCTTTGCATCTACGGCTCGGGCGAAGATGGCCTTAAACTAATGACTAACATAATCCATAGCTAAAAGAATGTATTCAAACCCCTGACTCTTAGGGAATAGACCCGTGAAATCAATGCCCACGCATCAAAAACCTCACATAAGTTAATGGCCTACATCAGCTTCATATCTATGTGTCCACAAGTACCCTTCCTCTGACAGTCAGTACACCTCTTCATAAACTAATCTAAATCCTTGAAGAGGGTAGGCCACCAAAGGCTGGATTGGATAACTTTCTATGTTGTCCATATCCTAGAGTGATGTCCTCCTGCCTCAAGCTTGTGGAAATAGGTGAGGATGCTATGGTGCTCCTCCTGAGGAATACACCAATGCCAAAAACTATCCCCCCATTCATGGTAAAGGGTGGGATCCTCCCAATGGTACGACTTGGCCTTCGGAAGAAAGGTCTCAAGTTGTTGCCTTGGCCAACCTTGTGGAACTTTCATAGCAACAAGATAGTTCACAATGTCAGCGTACCATGGAAGCGAGGTGATAGCAACAATTGCCTTGTCTAGGAATGTCTCTATGATAGGTGTGGTCTAATCTGAATCCTCTATATGCTCTAATTGGGAGAGGTGATCCGCCACCACATTGTTAAATCCATATTTATCCTTAATCTCTATATCAAACTCCTGGAGTAAAACGATCCATCTGGTCAACCTGGCTTTGGCATCCTTCTTTTCCATGAGGTATCAGATGGCGACGTGATTTGTGTAAATTGTCACTCTAGATTCAAGAATGTAGATTGGAACTTATCCAAAGCAAAAAATATGGCTAGCATCTCCTTCTCATTCACAGTATAGTTCCGTTGAGCGACATCCAAAGTCTGGATAGCGTAGTGAATGGCAAAAGGTAATCCATCCCTCCTGTCCAAGCACATCCCCTATTGTAAAATCAGAAATGTATGTCATGATCTCAAATAGGAGAGACCAATCAGGTGGCTAAAGGATATGAGCCTACAAAATTAATCCCTTGAGAGTCTCAAATGATTCAAGGCACTTATCATCTACAAGGAACTCGATCTTTTTTTTCAGAAGATCAGTAAGCGGCCGAGAAATTCGGTTGAAGTCATGTATGAATCATCAGTAGAAACTGACATGCCCCAGTAAAGACCGCAACTATCTCAGATCTTATGATGGATTGAGATTCTTAATGATATCCACCTTGTCCAGATCGACCACCATGCCCCTTTTGGAGATGATGTGACCAAGGACTGTCCTTTGAGTCATCATGAAATGACTCCTCCCAAGATAAAACAAGGTTGGCCTCGATATAGTGTTGAAGTACTCAATTTAGGCAGTCAAGACAAGCATCAAACCCTTTGTCGTAGACCAAAAAGTCATCCATGAAGACCTCTAAACATTCACCCACCATGTTCGAGAAGATGGAAAGCATGCACCTTTGGAATGTAGCTGAGACATTACACAAACCAAAGGGAATCCGTCTATTCCGAACGGATAGGTGAACATCATTTTCTCCTAGTCTTTGGGCACTATGACCACCTGATTATACCCCGAGTACCTGTCAGGAAAACAGTAGTGACTCTTCTCAACTAACCTCTCAATAATCTGATCAATAAATGATAGTGGGAAATGATCCTTCTTGATAGCCTGATTCAATTGTCTGTAGTCTACACAGACCCTCCATGAAGTGGGTACTCGGGTAGCTATCTCCTCTCCAGACTCGTTCACAACTGTGGTGATAGTCGTCTTCTTAGGTGCCACGTGTAATGGACTAACCCATTTGGAGTCAGGGATGTGGTAGATAAAATCAGCTTATACCACTTAGATATTTACTTCATGACTACATCTCAAAGATTCGGGTACAGCCTCCACTGAAACTTACACGATGGCTTGGCATCATCTTCGAGATATATGTGGTGAGAGCACAAAGCCGTACTTATCCCCTGGAGATCAGCTACACTCCATCCTATTGCCTTTCGATTTATCTCAAGAACCTCAATCAAACAAGATTTTTGGTCTTCAGTCAAATATGCTAAGATAATGACTGGGAACATGTCTGGTTCACCTGCAAGGAATCTATACTTCATTCTCTATGACAAGGTGTTCAACTCAGGACAAGTAGGAGCCGGAAGATCTGGCCTCTGAAAAGACTGCATGGAGTCTACCCAATATACATGGGATAACTCTCGCTGAATCTATAAATCTGACGAGTGGTAAGTAATCATCAAAGTCCTGACAATCGAAATCGGCATATGTGTTCGAGGGATCTGAATCACATGAAATATAATTTGCTTCACTACCCAAATCACAGTCGTCAGCCTCTAAAGTGTCATGTGCCATGAGTGCTCTCTCTGAACTCTCATATGCTGTCATATGTAACTCTGTAGTGTCTGAAGGAGTGACAAGAGCTCGTGATGTTGGATCTGTTCAAATTGCTTCATCCTCTGTAATCACAAAATTTCACTTCTTGTGGAGTCTAGCTCTGCCTCCATCATCTGCTATGAATTAGTGGTATGCTCTCAGCAAGCTATGTCTCTAGCTCTGATCTCCACAATCATCTCTATTTGTATACTCTCCCCATAAATGCGAAAGTATACCTTCCCGCTATCATGATCGGGAGCCTTGGTTGTGGCCAAGAAAGGTCATCCTAAGATGATGGGGGTATCGATGACAGATTCAGAGATCTTCGTGTCTAGTACAACAAAGTCCACGGGGAATTTCAAGCCTTGGATTGTGATGACAACATCCTTTAATAACCCCTTCAGCCTATTAACAGATCTATCAACAAATTAAAGAACTGTCCTGCTCTATTCAAGAGGGACAAACTTGAATCGGTCAAGTAAGGCATATGGGAGGAGGTTAATCGAGGAACCGCTGTCTAACAGAGCACGATCGAACTATTGCTCATGGATATGTCATCTGAAATAAGGATCTCCTGCATCAGGTCTCTTGACTAGCAATCGGTTCTGAATGGCGAAGCAGGTGGTGCAAGTGAGCACATGTATTTCTATATTGTGATTCCTCTTCTTCTTACGGATGGTGGTCTTCTCTCTTAAGTTCTTATGGAATAAAGGAATGTGCTCAAGTTCCTCTTGAAGAGTCAGCTGGATCTGAAATCTATCTATCATCTGCTCGTTTTTTGGGATTTTCTATTGAGTCCCTTCTCTAAGCGGAGTTCTTGAGGGAAGTGGATAGAGGGACCCTCTTCAGATGACCGAGGGACAGGGGTAAGTTCTTGATCATTCAACATATAAATATCATCAAGCACAAAGATGGACTCACAGGAGATGCAGAAACCTTTCCTTAATTCATATTTTTATTTTTGGATTTTTTCCATTTTTTATATTTTTCCAAAATAACCCCAGGTATAGGACGAGTCAACACAACGGAAGGACTCTTGGTGGCATCAGTTCCACTAACAACATCTGAACTTGTGGTATGAGAACCACACTCTAGCCTTACATATGATAAATAGATGGCATCAGTACCACTGTCTATAATTGGGAATACGATGGCTTCAGCACCGTGACCTAGGTCAACATCCTTGGTGGCTTCAGTACCACCTTCATCGTCATCATGAAGAGCGTCATCAGCACCACTCCTTACTTCGTCTGGCACCCTAGAATCTGCATCATGGTGTTTCCTAGATGAGTCACCAATGGCTAGCTTCCTACCGCTCCTATGTGTTACAAAATCAGCATCAAATACAGAGGAAGGGTTATCCAAAATATCCACTACGAGAAGTGGTCTCTGTAGACAATACATGCTCAGATTTTCTCTTCAGGTTGTTTGGGTTTGGTTTAATTTGAGAAGGTATGGTGGCTTTGCCCTTTATTATCTCCCTCATCTCCTACATGAACTCGTCCATTTCTCACTGGAATGTGGTCTGCTGATTAGAGAGCAAGCATGCAAGGTCATCAAGGGTTGGGTTCTCATAAGCTAGTGCATGAGAACCAGACAGGTTCTTCGCTGGAAATGAGGCTAACTCTATTGTTGATAGTGAGGAGGAGGTTGGGAGTACTGCTGAGGCTGCTGCGGTTGCCTCCATTATTGTCCATGATACTAGGGATGAGGACCATGTTGTTGGTGGTGGTGGTGGGAGTACTGGTGCTGTTGTGGTTGGCTGCCCTGCCCTGCTTGTACCGGAGGCTGCTGCTGGGATGAGGTACCTCCAGTAAACCATCAGAAGCTAGGATGGTCATGAAGGATCCTGGGTTGTAGTTGGTACAGGGAGAACCATATCCCATTGACTTCCATCAACGGCTCATGATGCTCATGGAGTGGCAGTGGAAGGGATGCTGAGGGCTGATCTGAATGATACACCACCATCTGAGTGTTTGAAGAGGATGGTGGTGGTCGGTACTGTTGGAGAGACTAGATTGGCTCTACCTGAATGCTCTACCTGAATGTGGTAAACCTGATGATACAAGGCAGAGGGCTGGGAAGTGGTACTTGTTGCACCAGTCTGTGACCTAGAATGGGTCTAAGAAGCCGTATATGCCTCTTAGAGACACATGATCTGGGTCTTCATGTCACTCAATGTTTGGTCCATCTCATCAATATTATTGATCTTATCTAGACCCTGGTACTTCTTCTTTTAATGATTTCTATACAGTCCAACTTCTTGTTGATAATTATCATATCGATAGCTGAAGATTTTGCTAGTGTTGCCGCCAAAGAAGATGTGGAAGGACAGATACGATGTGTGCAATCTTCTAGTACAAAATCGTCTATGGGAGAGGCTTCCCCTGAATGTAGACATGGATCTGAGACATCAGTGTGTAGTTTCTGCCGTCTTCTCATAGATGGCCCGGACCTGGTCTTCATCCTTAAAGAAGTAGGAGCCTCTACACGAGGCATTCACTAGACCCTACATCTCAAGTATCACCCCACAAAAGAAACTCTAGATGAGGTTGGGCTTGTTGATCTCATGGTGGGGACACCTGTCGATCAGCTCTCGAAACTAATCCCAGGCCTCATGGAACTGTTCATTTGGGGTCATGGTGAAATTGTTGATCATGGATCTAGGTACGTTAGTCTGGCCGAATGTATAGTACTTGTTCAAGTACTTGGTCCGGAAGTGCTCCCAGGTAGTGATAATCTTCCCCAGATGCTTCAACCAGTAGGCTACTCTGTCAACCAAGGAGAATGGAAAGGCAATCAGCTTGATGGTGTCATCATCCAAAAATTTGTCGTGGACAGTGTTACAGATCATCTCGAACTCCTGCAGATGGAGATGGGTTCTTTAGTGGCCATCCCATGAAACTTGGGCAATAATTGGATGGTTTGGGGGAGAATCTCAAAGTCACCCAAGATGACTGGCAGTTGGATCCATCGATGTATGAGGGTTGCACCATGGTTTTGGTACTGCCTCATGGTGCGTGATGGTCTGGCTAGGTCCTACGGCTCATCATGGTGTCTATATCCGCCCTCATTTCTTGGAATTTCTCCACCACCGACTGGGCATGTTGGTTCCTCTCACCCAGCTCGCATTTGAGTAAGCTCCCTCCTTACGTCTACCATGAACACTCCCTGATCCCGAATCTGTCGTTGAACGGTCTTTAAGGAAGATAGCAATGTGTTGTTCATGGTAGTCTGATCTAATACAAACGAGGAGGTCTTTGGCTACACATCAGTCTTGTTTTCACCGTTGCCATCTCTCCAATCTCTACAAAGGCAAAAGACCCTAGCTCAGGTGTTGATAAGTGAACATATAGTTGTGTTAGGCTTTCTATCTATACCTCTGGTGTGGAAGAAGGGTGGTCAAGGTGGAACAGGGTGGAGGTGAATTCAAGTTTAGATAGCAGGTATGAGATCTATGAATCCACCTTAGATGAATGGGCAAGAGTGCTAGCAAGCAGTGTTTCCAGAGGCAGTCTAAGATACCTTCTGCCCATCATCGTGATGTGGGGATTTATGAAGATTATATATGGGATGCATACAAGATGAGAAAACAAACCCCCGGTTCACCTACGCAACGTAATGTCAAAAGCATAAAAGCTTGGTCATTTATCTTGCTAAATTTTATTAGATGATAATCCAATCTTTCTGAATGGGTTAGAGAGCTGTTAGGAGCTCGATTCTCCCTGGAGACTGGCCTGAATTCCTATGAGTAGTTGCACCTATTTCCAACCAGTATGGGTGTAAGTACGGACTGTTTTTGCTACCCATTTTGGTTGAGGACCATACTCTCGCGATGTCCTCTAAACCACTGATGAATCCACGATTCATCATCTTAATATCTTGATCTTAGCAAAATCCCTGAGTAAAATCCCAAATAAATGTCCATAACTTCATTAAATTAACAAAATATCTCTTGTAAATAAAACACATTAATTATTGTATATTTGATTGTACAAAATAAATTACATATAAAAAGCCGCGAAAATAAAGGAGTTTTATACATGTAAATAGCCCAAAACTTCATGTATTTTTAGTAATTTCATTTCAACTCCTTTTTGGCTAATTCTTTCTCCAACTTGTTCATAATCATGTATATAAAAATAAAAAATACAAAACAAATTTTACCTCAAATAAATGCTCCTAGATCCCAAAGAGGAAAAGTCATAAAGTCCAACTTCCAAACCAAATTCCCGCTCCATATGAACTCCAAATTCACCAAACTCACTTTTAAAGTTCAAGTTAGAAAATTATCTATCCAACGGAAGTGGTTTCATTAAAATCGGAGCTCATTTGTAAAAGTTGGGTTTTGGGACCTAGATGTACATTGTATATTATGTATATATTCATTCCTTCTTCATTTTTTTTATTTTATCTTTTATAATTACTAAAAAATACAAAAATATCATGATTGTGTTGTATGTTAATTGTACTATTTTATTGTATTTTTCTGTTGTAAATATCTCTTATTAAAAAGACAAAAAAATACATATTAGAAAAGTAAAAAAATGTGTACATGGTGTTTTGTCTTCTTTTGTAAATTCTCCACTATTTGTCTTCTCTTTTTAATTTATGGTATTTAAAGTAGACAATCTTATTTATTTATTTATTATTTAACTTCCATTCTCTACAATAACCACCAATTCAACTCCATTACTCCACCATTTTTTCTAACTTCTAATTCAACTCCACCATTTTATTAACATCCATCCCACTCCATTTTAATTCTAACTTCCATTTTTTCCATCTCTTTATATACATTCCATCCTCCTCAATTTGCACTTGATCCATCTTTATGTGAGGAGAGCCTAGTTCCCTGAGTTGAATCGGTGACAGCGACGCAACTGCGGTTGAGCGACGACGGCTCTCTCTCCGGTGAGATCCGTTGGCTTTTTGGCCAACATCGCAGCCGCAACCGCGCGCTGCTCGAGCTCATCGCACGCCGGCGATTCGAGCGAAGACCGTGCTCTTGTGAGCACATCATAGGCGATCGTCCATCTTACGTAATTTTTCTTCTCATTTTATTATCTTGTCATTTTTGCAAATTTTTTTAGCACATCATTTCCCCTCACAAAAATCCATCATTTGTTTATATCTTCATCCTCATCACCACTATCATATTTGGCATCTCCATATCCATCTACCCCTTATCACCATTCTTGTTGTGTAAATATTTCATGTTTAAAGAAAATTAAAAAAAATAAAAAAATTTAAAACAAAAAAAGGTTCTTTCATTACCACCACCATCATCATCTTTATTTTCATCACTTCTTTATCACATTACCATCACCCCACCACATTTTATTTCATCACATTTTTTCATCATGTTCATTCCCTATTTTAACAAAAATTAAAAAAATATAAAAAATTAAAAAAAAGCTTTTTATTACATTACAGTAAAAAATAAAAAAATAAAAAATAACACAGCAGCGGCGGTGGGAGCACCCACCGCCACCGCCCCACTCTCTACCGCAGCGGCGCTGCAGCCACTCACCATCTCCACGCGGCCGGCCGCAGATCCGCCACCAGCGGCGCGGCCGCCATCGCGTGTCGCACCGCGCCTCGCCATCAGGCGGCCGTGCTCTCCGCGGCCTAGCCCAGCCTCTCCCACCGCCCGGCCTCCAGCCGCGAAGCCCGCGGCCCGCCGCCGCCTCCACACCGGACTCCGCCATCCGTGCCGCCGGCGCCGCCTCCTCCGCACGTGGCCGCGCACACCGCCGCCGGCGCCCTCCCCATTTGGGTTTATCCCATCGGGTCCACGAATAAGAAGAAGGTGCTTTTCCCTTAATTATTTTATTGTGAAAATTATATTTCCTTTATGTATAGATTTTGTAATTACGCAATGGTCCATGTACATGTTTTATTGTAAATATTGTTTTTCTGATTTTGCAAGGACAACCCTGTGTTCATGCATTAATTTGGACCTCATTTATGCATCTTTATATTCAATGAAAAATGCTTTCATGTTGAGAAACTAATTCTCTACATTGTGGGTATTTATTAGTATTTTTGTGAGATATAGGTAATTAATTAAAATTGTTCAACAAAAATTTTGCATAGTTTACCCAATTCCATGCCATTAAATTTATATCTCACACACAGTTGCTCTACAAATTCCACAAAAATTTGAGATGATGCCCTGATATATGATTAACTTACTTTCCAAATTTCATCCAAAATGGAGTTGTCTTGTACCTGGAATAATTTGTAGAGTGTTTTTAGTATTTGATTTGTAATTAAATCCACGTATATCCTTTTTGCGAAATTTCAACTCTACTGGATTGCTCATCTAAATATATTTCTGAGATAATTTGCTCTCTGACTAATTTGATAACGTGGATTTAATAGAAATTAATTACTCATTGTCACTCTGTTTTCACTAAAAAATCCATAAAAAATCATATATTGTCAAAAAATCCAAAAATATTACGGTAGCTTCCTTGCATGATGTTTTCATTCCAGTAATTTTTTTTCATAATTTTTGCTTACTGTTTGCGTGAGAAATTGCGAAAAAACCCATAAAAAGTGTACATTTTTATTTATTGCATTTTAACCCGTAAAATTCTAAAAAAATGTGTTTTGTGTTCATCACTAGATTGGGATTTTAGGAAAAATATAATTTGGCTGAATTAGATTAATTTAACATTAAAATTAATTTGGCTAAATTGCGTGATTTCTTAGTGTCTTGATTCACTTGCATTTGCATTCTTGTTGCATAAAAAATATAAAAAAGATACCGCATTGGATATCTAGATCTAAGTTTTTGAATTAAAACCCAAGTTGTTCCTTTGCCTCCCTGTGTTCGACCTTGGACTTGCCCGGGATATAAATTAAGCCAAGACACTCTTCACAGAGATCCTTCTCTCGGTTCTGAGCAAATCGCTAAGTACACGTATTACAACGAACACAAATTAATCATCGTATTTAGCGACCCGTCAACCACCCACTATGCTAAGGAAGTTCGGACCTTTTATCAGCTACCTGAATGTACTCACTGGAGAATAGCTAATTGTTTTTAGAACCTGCGGTATAAAGAAAGTTCAAGCATGGCTCTATTCTAGTGTGTAGATTTCTCAACTCTCTGTAGAAAAATCGGATAATGAGGGGGTTACTCTCCCAAAACAAAGTTTTTGAGTGAAGTAAAATTTTAGGTCAAGTTTTCTTTAGCAGTCCCTGATTTTATTTGGTTATCTCTTTTTATGGATTTTTCTGAATAATACAATGTCTAATGAATTTTTCGATTTCCTTTTTATTTAAGTCCAGTAAAACTCGGGAAGGAAGAAGAAAAAGCCGATGCACGATCAAACATAATGATGCATGAAGAGATAGAAATGCGAACCTTGCTCAAGCACTCTACATGCAAGGTAATCCACACATAAATTTAAAGAAAGAAATAAAACTAATCTATATGATGCGCGAGGAAATCATACCTAAGATGAGAAACTTCTATTAGTGGGAAGGATTGGTAGTTAATCAATCAGAGAAGAGACCTAAGTCTGATCATGGAAGTCGCACGGTGCCTGCCGCAACGGGTCCTGCTAGTGTTGTATGCAACTTCTCATTGTGTGTGGTCTCTTAACCAATTAAATCAACTTTTTCTTTATTTTAATAAGTCTAAATATGATCTATAGGAGTAGATATTCTATTAGGTTATTTGGACCTTAATTAATTACCGAGCTCAAGCAATAAAAATCCTAAATCTAGGGGCCAAATCCTCGGGAATCAAATAGAAAATAAATGCAAGAAATCAACGAAAAATGCAGTTAGGTCCCCCGAGTGCACTGGCACTCGACGAAACAGACCCTGAATAAGTGTCTCACAAGTGTCCAAAGAGTATCCAAATTTCCTAGGTTATTACAATAATTTCTCTTAAATAAACTTCTATACAAAATAACTTCCCATACTACCTTCTGCTCCTCCTCATGTGTTGGTTCCTCCAAAGTAGACCGAGTCATGCTCCGATAGTCCCTCGCACAAAAATTCAAGCAGAATAATGTCAGAAAATAGTTACAATAAATAGAGAGAAAAAATATGCAAAAATTGAAAACAAATTACTAAGTTGTGCTCCCCATCAACGGTCCCATTCTGATGACTGCTATATCGACTCGTGTTAAGTATGAATTTAATGTATCATTGTGACCTAAATAAATCGAGCGAAACAACGAGAAAATCAAACCACTAAGAGATGAAACAATCAAAATCTAAGCGGTTTCGCTACTTTTATTTTCCTAGTATAGCGACCAGGATCGAACGCATGGAGCACAACTAAAAGCAAAGTAGTGCGATTTCAAGAATGAAAATATTTTTAGTGGGTTTAGTTTTTAATTTTTATTTTTCCAATATAGAAGAAATATACACAAGGGATAAAAATACGTACACAGTTTTTGTATTTTTCTAAGGGGCCAAAAACACTCATAAAATTGTAATAAAAATATTTTTGGTATTTATATGTTTTATATGGTTCTTGGTGATTTTTATATATTTTTCAAATATTTTTGTAATTTCCTAAAAATCAAATAGTGATAAAAAGAACAGTCAGTGCACAGCTAGGAGTAATTTGCATGTTAAAATTAACTAAAATGCCCAAAACTCCTATGGTGATTTTTATGAGAAAATAGGTAAATATCTACAAAGAGAGATAGAAATCACTATTTTTGGATTTTTTTTTAAAATTTTATATTTTTTATAATTTTTTGAGTATTTTACACTTTTTATGGTTTTTAAAAGGTATTTTTCAATAACAATGACTTGAAACTGAAGGATGATAAAAGACACCTACCCTAATTTTATGGAATTCAAGGATTTTTTAAATTTTTATTATTTTTCTAGAACACGTTTTTAGGGATTTTTGAATTTTTACAATAGAAAAATGCATGCAAATCAACACTTAAAAATTACCCCAATGAATACATGCTAGTAGGAGCTACACGTAATTTTTAAAATAGATTTAATATTTATTATACTTAATAAAAGACAAGGAACTTGGAAACAATGTAGTGGGACCTATAATTATTCTAAGACTGTGGGCCAAAGCAGAACACGTAATAAAACTCTTGGCGTCAATCATGCAATTAATTAAAAACTCGCATGCGCAACACATGATACAAACAATCAGGGTTATATATGCAAATACTCAGAACATAAGCTGAATTTTATGACAAATAAAGAGTTCAAGGTAAATGTTGAAACCACCCCAGAAAATCACGTGCAAACACACATGACTAAAACTCAACTGGAATAAACTGCAAATAACGAAAATGGTCAGGATCAGAGAGTACCCCTTCGACGATGGATGGTGTTGGTGCGGTCCTCAGATGAATCCAATGATCTGGGCTCCTCGAGAGTGAATGGTGGATATTAGAATTGTAAGGGGATCGGATCCAACGACGGGGAAGACATCTGGATGAACTGGCGAAGAACTCACCTCCGACGAGTATCAATCGGTGTCAATGATCAATTCTGGAGTCTCCTGGAGCTGCTCGGATGGGCGAATGACGGATGTGGACAGTTCGCAGCGGTAGAGACACTCAGAAGGGTCCAAGATCAAGGAGGAGGTCCTGGAGAGGCATAGAGAACTGGAGCATCCTAGAGCGTACTGCACGAGCCGCATGTGCGAAGTATCCTCCTGGAAGGAGGTCTTAAGTCCTGGTCCTGCAAGAGTAAATAATGGCTCGGAGAGAGAGAGCTCCGACGAAGGGTTAGAGCATCAGATACATGTAAAAGTGGGGTGAATGGGTCAGGTCCTGCGATCGGCGATGGAGTTGACTTGAAATTTATCCCATCCTGATGGTTGAGTCGATGGAGAGGCTATGTAACAAGATGGAGAAGTGAGATACAAGTCGTGTGAGGCGTGCGTTGGTCTGAGCAAAGGAGCGAAATCGAGAATAGGGTGAAGGTAGATGTTATACTTGGAAAGGAAAGATGGAGTGCAAATGCGAATAATTGAAGCTCAAAATGTTACCTACGAGTGTATGTTATTGCGTGGGCTGGAGATGGAGGTTCTCTAGGGTGATGGCCTCAATAAATAGTGCCGCTTGAGGTTGTTGATGAGGTCAAAATTCGTCTCTTTAATAGTCTAAAACTATAGTATAGGAGACAAGATTTGGTCAATCAAAAACACAATCTTTGAATGTTGTGGAATATTTATACTTGGAAAGTCTACAAGGTCGAACACAAGGATATGAGCTACTTTAATCTATTCATTGAATTTTGATCAATTAGATGTATGTGTGATTAAATTTTCAATTTTAAGTCTTCATGCAGATGTGCACAATAAAATGCAGTGCAATGCATTTATATGATTCGTGTAATTTTTAGTCAATTTTTTTAATGTAATTATAAAGTGATGCGTGAATATAATGAATCAATGAATGCAAAGGTTATGTATGCGAGTGATTACTACAAATATGCCTTAAAAAAGTCTCATAATTGAGCATCAGATTCTGGGTTAATTTAATAGTCAAATTGAGCACTAAAAAAATGTGAACAATCTATTAATGGCAGAGACATCTAAAACAAGGATACTATTTAGAATTAAAAATTCATCTTATTTCATTTGGTGTCAGATGAGAAAATTAATTATGCCATTAGATAGATGATGAAATAGCAAATAAAATGACACTAAAATCATGCAATTTGGATTAAATATGCTCAAGATATGAAGTAAACAATGCAGGGGCATAAATGCAATAAAAATGTGTGAAAAAAAAGATAAATAATCATAAATAGGTCCCTAGAGGGACCTATTTGCAATAAAGCAAAATCGACTGGGCATTTCTGTAATTATTCCTAAAGTATGGGCTATTTGCAATTTTCAGAAGTCGGCTGGGTCGTGATGTAATTTTCCCAAGTGTGCACGTGAGTCATGCGCACATGGACTTTGTTGCAATTCCGAAAAATATGCGTGGTGTTCCTGTAAATTACCAGCCCTTCTCGTGACATGCACGCGAGGGCTAGGCTCGGAGGGCGTTGCAGGCTCAGATCTGACATGACGGGTGCTGGTGGCTCGAGGGATGGCTCGGATGGACAAGCCTGCAGGTCCGGTGTTGGTGACATGGCCACCTCTAGATTGTTCGAAGTCCACCGCAGAGGTGTCATCCAACAGCAATTACGCTTTCATCTCGTCGGAGAAGCGGTGGCGTAGTTGGAACTCCGGTGAGTACGTTAGAGCTCCTTCGAGCTCCTTAGTGGTCGGGAAAGATCCTAGGACCTTCGTGATCCTCTGGTGAGGATGGTCTTCGGTCGAGGAAGCTGCCAAAATAGTTGTAGATAGGGCCGATGTCACCTCACCGGAGAGGGAGCTCGAGATAGACGAGGCATGTGATCTTCATCCATTTAGCACCTGCAAGTGCTAGAATGAGAGTCGAGGCATGCATGAAGAGTGTGCGGGTAAAATGGGGTAAATGGAGCACTGTAGGGCGACTGGAGTTGGAGAACCTTGTGATTCTTCTTTGGCAGAGCAGGGAAGATGGGAGTGGGGTGGAGGAGGTTCTGGAGAAGGGGAAGAGGCGAGCTGAGGCGTTGGCAAAGATGATGGTGGAGTTGCGGAGCAGGGCATGGTCAGGGGTCGGTGGAAGTGAGCAGACATGTGGGGATAATTCAGAGAAAATTGAAGAAAAATAAAGAGAGAAGTACTTGGCAAGAGCGAGGAGGAAGAAGGCGGTTGGGGAGGCTTGGGTTGAGACTCCTTGAGATCCTCCGCTCGTTGCACGATGTGCTTAACCTGGCACGGTGCACAGCAAATCCAAGGCGTCCACGACAAGGCCGGTAAGGCCATGGATCACACTAGAGGTTGGATTACGGTTGTTGATGTATCTCCGTTTCATCATCTTTATTCTATCATTTTGGCCTTAAAACCCCTAGTAAATGCGTGTAAATAGTCTTAATTCATGCATTTTATCATTCATGCATCATTATGTAAATAATGTATAAAATATGGTTTTTAAAGCCAAAATTTTATGATAAAGAAAAGAAAAGAAAAAAAATAAAATATTGCAAATATTTTATGACCCGAAACCCCGAGACCTAGGCATCTCGATGACTAGGTCGACAAGGAATAAAGTAGGGGGAGATAAGGGCCAAAATACAATAAAGATCCCATTTATTTAATTCATTCTTTATTCATTTTTGGGACGTATTTTTGGTTCCACTTCTTATTCTTATACTTCAAATAAATAAACTTTGTACATGAAAGTTATAGATAATTAAATATAGAAAAATACAAAATCAATTTCACACAAAAATAATGTACATGTAAAAAGTTATGATCTGAATAAGATTCCAGAATCCCAAAATCCTAAACCTGTATCTCTCAAATAAAAACTCAAAATGTATCGAAATCACTTTAATTGTATATAACTTTTAATAATCTATTTAATGAAGGTGGTTTCATATTTTTTGTAGTTACGGTTTGAAAGTTGAGTTTTGGACCCCTATTGTATAGCTACACTTATTAAAATATTCATTTTATTTATTATTCATTATTTTTATAATTTTATATTTTTATAATTTTCTAAATATTATTTATAATATATGTACATATTAATATAGGAATAAAAATGTAAAGAAAATATAGAAATAAAATACGTGTATAAAATACATAGGTAAAATACATATATCTATACATATAAAGAAAATACTTCTATTTATTTAATTACATAAAATACTTCAGAAAAATAAAATAAAAATATATTTAAGTTCATAAAATTAATTTATAAATATATAAATAATAAACAAGATAATAAAATTAAAAATATAAAATAAAAATAAATACTAAATTACATAGATGAATATACCTACATAGTCCATAAAAGGTAATTTGTATTTTTATACAACTAAAAAATAAATAAAAATCGAAATAAAATACTTTAAAAAATAATTATATTGTTCATTTAATAACCTAAAATTAATAAAATCATTTATTATTTTTAATTGATTTTAGAATGATTTTTATCAGGCTTTTTCCAAGTTGGTCCACGTGGACCAACAAGGTGGCGGTAGAAGTAGACCTATGGTCAACTCTCTGCCCAATACTCTGCCATGTGTCAGACGTGTGTTTTGACCCTTTTTGCGAATTTTTCTAGGATCGATCTTTAACCATTTCGTGTCACGGTCTTCATGACCTTTGCTCCTCGACTACTGATCATACACGCCCTTGTGTTTTTTCTGGGAGTGGACCATCGATCCGCCTATTCTTCTTTGATCTTTGAGCCCCTTGGGTCCGCTTGTTCAAAAACCCTCATGGTCTTCCCTTGACCATTTGAACCCTTTTTGCCCTAACCGAGCTTCCCCTTTTCGGAGCCCTGGATCGAGGAGGTGACAGCTCCTCTTCGGCCCCTTCGTGGAGGAGTTTGGCGGAGTGAATCGTCAGCTCCACCTTCATCTCCGGCCCTTGGCCACGAGGTAACATCTCAGGCATACAGGCCTTTGAGGTTTGCTTTCTTTTCTTTATGTATTTTTAGATTTACTTTAGTCGAAGGATTTTAGCCCTGCCTTCCTTTCCGTGTTTCTCCCATCAAATCACCCAGTCACCCCCCTCGCCGAAGCTTGCTCCGACGAGCCTCCATCTCATCGTTCTCCACTGCCTTTCAACTACTAGTGGGTCACGGCAGTTTTCCTGCGATCCCCTTAACCTCTTTTTGTAGGTTCGAGCCTTCCTCGAGTGTTTGGAGAGTTTTTTGTGCATCCGCCCACACCACCTAGAGCTTCTTTGCTCCTCCTCCTCCATGAGTGCACTCCAGCAATCCTCGAAACCTTCAGATCAGCTCGGTCGATAGCAGGAACCTCCAGCATGTTCGTGGACCTCATTGCAGCTGCAGATCACGTCGGAGGATGGAGCTCGCGTCGATTCCATCTCGTCAGGGCCATGTTCTTCGTTTGTTCTTGCAGATCGACGTAGAGCAGTTGGTTCTTCGTTGTTCTTCCAGCACATCAAGTTTCCGTTGGATCGGTCGTGCCAAGGCCGTTCATCGTTTGGAGATCTTCTAATACTGGCAGTCCTCGTCGAACTGTCATCGCGCATCCTAGTGCTTCCACGTGGCAAGTGATTGCCTCTCTGTCGTTGGATACACTCAAGCGTGGATAATTTGCACTTTAAGCCATCTCTAATTTTGTATTTAATATTTAAACCTCAATCTTTCATTTGCACTTATTTAATTTTTGTATAATTTGCAAAAATCCTTGTATTTTCCATATTTGCATTTTCGTCCCTGGCCACCTCTCGTGAATGGTGCACATGAGGGCTGGCATTTTGCACTAGGGACCCTGAGAATTTCTCTATTTCTAAACAGTCCAGAAAACATTTTTATACGGTTTTAAATTTCTGGTAATTTTGCAATATATGCCCTTAGGATTTTTATTAATAACAATCAGGTAATTGCCAGGTCACGTGTCCCCTGCACGTGGGCTTGGCGTTTTTGTAGAGAAGATCCAGCAGGTTTTGGATTGAATATTTAGTCCAGAATTATTTTTTATTAGTTAGTTATATATTTTATGGAAATTTACACTTTGGCCCTCGGACTTCTATATTATTACAAAAATACCCTAACTAGTAGTGTAGTTTTTCTTTGCGGATTGTATTTATTTCATGCATCTATAAACCTTTAAAAAATAGGAATAAGCTCTTGTTGCATTGCGCATTCACGCTATATTTTTATTTCACATTTCTGCAGCATTTTATTATTTCTAAAAAAATCAAAAACAGTCATTTTCATCTCTGTTTGCATTAGAAAATATATAAAATTTAGAAAACCTTTTGAAAAATTCCTAAAAATATATATTTTTGGGTATTTTTGTGTGTTTAACCTTCAGTCTAAAAATCACTAAAAAATATAAAATAAAACTCATAAAAAAGTGCAAAATCCCTAGAACCTTTATAAAAATATAAAAACTCCATAAAAATCACAAAAATATAATCTCTATTTTCGAATTATCTGTATTTTATTATCCTTGTTTAAAAATTAATTTTGAGAATTTTTATTACTAATTGATATTTTTCATCTCCATTTAAATTTCGGCTATTTATTTTCTTCCCTGTTTTAAGTATTTTCGACTTTAAAAATACCTAAAAATTAGTAAAAATACAAAAAAATCATAAAAACATTAGAAAAATATAAAAAGTACAAAAAAATTATATTTTATGTATTTTGAATAATTTTATTATTTTTATCTCTCTCTCATCTCTCATGTATATATATATATATATTCTATATAGTTTTATATCCTTCTTAAAAGAAAATGAAAATATAAAAATATAAAATACAAAAAGAAAATACAAAATCAAAAAATCAAAATATAAAAATATAAAATCAAAAATTAAATAAAAATATAAAATTAAAATCCTACAAAAATTAACACATATAGACAACCTGATCACAATCATTTTTGAGCACTTATTGCCCTGGTCTACTTGCTTGCTTCCTGTGTTCGACACTCTACACATACTTGCACCTATACACATCTTTGTTGTAGAGTTATAATAAATTTTAACTCCGCATCGCTTTTCATTATTTTATCTTTGTTGTGGGTTAATTGTTGTTTTAATCTGGATTTCGTGAGCGGTCGGCTCAGCGACATCGTGGTCCCGCCTTGTGTGGACTACGTTAGACCGCACGAAAGTTGGGTTAAATAAATGGTGTCGTTGTCAGGGAGCAACAGCACATAGATCGGCTTTTTGCTCGATTGTGATTACTTGTCTAGATTTTTACTTTATTTATTTGCTTCATTATTTGATATAATTGCTTGACTTGTCTAATCACCCTCTCTTGTTGACTTTGTGCGAGGAACCGCAGATCGAGGGAGGCGCTCCACCCTAAGCGCATGTGCACCCACGTGAAGGCTGTGAGAACTTCTAACCTAGCATCAAAGGAAGCTTGGTAGACTTGAGAAGACAGTCACCTTTTTAGCATATTTTGTGTATTTAATTATTGTTGTAATTTGAAGTGAGAGAGGGACGCATTTATTGTAATAAACAGGACTCTACTACACCACACTTCACGAGGTCCAGTGCCCGATGGATTGTTCCCTTGGGGGCCTCGTCCGTTTTGTCGCGGTTTTTATCGCCTTTTTTTATTTTGTTTTTCGGTTTTGTTTTCTTTATGTTGTGTGATTGAGCCCTTAGTGTTAAGATTGTTGGCAATCGATTAAGGCTAAACACCTAATATATTTGCCTGCACCTGTAGTCTATGTTTGGACTTAGTTAAATTTTGAATTGCTTCTCACTTAGTCTTGAGACCACCGTGACGCGAGAGTTCTCCATACAGCATTTGCAGGATCCATTGTAGTGGGCACCGAGGAGACTCCAAGACCGGACATTTCGGTTCCATTCTAAGTCATTAGCATTGGTTCTTCACGCTAATAGCAATTTTTGAAACTTAGGGCGATTTCATCGGCTTGCATTTGCATATAGATAGGTTTCAATTCTGTTGAGCATCTTTGCATGAAGAGTACTGGCGGCAAGGTGAGCATTTCTCTTTAGCATACAACATTGATTTGTCGCTTGCATTGCTTTTTCTACTCTCCCTCTAAATTTGCCAACCTAGGTTCTAAGTAAAATTGATTCCTCGTTAGGCGCATGCATTTCTCACTAAAAAATCCAAAAAAAGTGATAATCAATAAAATTGGGATGGCTAACATTACTTGACCCTAAAATTGACCAAAAAGAAAAATCTTTCATTGGGCGAGTAATCCCCTCATTCTCTTCGCATTTACTTGCTCGCACACACACTAATGATTAGTGCCAAAATACTATTCAGCCCCTAAGTATTTGTGCAACTTTTTGACTTCTCACCTAACTTTAAAACAGATAAGATATAAAGACTGACTTTTTCGGTCTCTACCGAGTTGAGTAGGTGAATTGAGGGGTTTGTCTTGTGTGAGTTTTGTTGTGATTGCTTGTCCATTATAGATCGCCTCTGCGCATTTGTGCCTTTTTCTCACTTCTCTTGATTTGATCTCTCTCGATCATTTTCCTTTTGTTTCGAGATGGCCGACTGGAGCGTATTTTATCCGAACTTTGCGGATCCCTTGTTCACTCCAGCCGGTCCACCTCCCTTTTTCCAGGAGGACTTTGCTCCTGATTTTTGTACATATCCGACCAACCCACTATTTCAGGATTCAAACTTTGACCTTCATCAATCATTTCCACCAGGATCACCCTCACATTTCGACAACCCACTCAGTATCCTGATCCGGAATGTGATTTTTTTCCACACCCACCACCCATGCTCGACTCACCCGATCCTGAGATTTTGGAGTCACCTTTCATGATTTCCACTCTTGAGACCTTGAATCAGATGATGGAGCATATGAACTCAAGGATGAATGATGTATTTAGCGTAAATAAGATCCACACTGTAGATCCATTCTTTGAGGATGAGGATTCATATGAGAATTATCATGAGATCTTGGAATCGCCCAAAATACAAAAAAATGAGAAAACTTTAAAAATCCAAAAAGAATTCGGGAGACCTTTGGTTGAGTCGGATTATGAGGAGAGGTACCACTTGCCAGATCCTTCGAACACAGATCCATTCACATCTAGTCCCACCCCTGACCCCGAGGATGCCGCTCTACGGACTGCTCTTGGCATTCCTCGTGTATATGCTGATTCCAACTTCCTCCCTTGTATGGAGAAGGTCCAAAAATGGAAAAAAAATGTTGACTGAACCCGAAGTGGTAGCCACTACTCATGAGATCATTTGTGCCCCACTTCAGCAGGTCATGACTAATTTATCTACTCCTTTTCCCAAGGAGAAAAAGCAGAGGAGCAGATCTGAGCGTCATATCTTGACCATGGCCACTGCCCATGCCATCACACAATATCCTATTCCTAAGAAGAGGAACACTACCACACTCTTATTAGTTGCACCATCTCTGTGCACCATCTCTGACTTCACTTGTGATCACACTCTCCTCGATGGCGGTTCTTCGATTAGCATATTACCCTTCTCGTTAGTACAGTCTCTTAGGGCCTCTCAAGAAAACCAGGATGATAGTTTTGTTTGCTGATGGATCTATCAAGAGGCTAAAGGGTATCCTTGAAAACGTCGTCATATCGATTCAGGGCACTAGCTACAATGTTGATTTTGTCGTATTGACCATGGAGACCTCTACAGGGGAGAACTCTCCAATCATCCTAGGACGATTGTCTCTGTGATGGTCGTTATAGATTATGGATCAGGAGAGATTCGCTTCCATCTTGTTGACGAGAGCGAAGTGTTGGTCACCGCACCCATTGTTGATCAGAGACTTGCACCTGATGTGACTACACCTATCTTAGATGACCCTGAGGACCATGACCTTGATGAGACTATCAGATAATTTTGCTGCTTATTGAAGAATTCCTCCCTATAGACGAAGATTTGGAAAGCATGGACCTCGGAGTTCCTTCTTCTAGGACTTGGCGTTGTGTTGATAACATCCGCGGGATTTACCCGATTAATGCCGTTGAGCGGAGGGCAGATTTAGATACTAGACAGGATGGACATGACTCGACTACTTTCACCGATGAGTTCGTTCTTGTTCATTTAGATATTGATGAGACAAAGGCTGAATTTGATTTGGTTGCTTTTATTCATAACTTCGGGCCTTTTGATGAGAAAGATGATCCGGTTGAGATTGTAGAGGATGAACATAGTTTGACTACTTCCACTGATTAGTTCGTTCTTTTTGGTTTTGACCTAGACAAGACCTCGTAGGATGACACTGATTACACTTCTTCCGATGATGTTGGGTTTGTTCCATTCTACTTTAATATCAGCGAGACTCCCAAAGCCGGACATAGTCGTACTTCTTCCGCTCACTCGTCTGTGCCTTCACACCCTAGGACCACTGAGGACCCTCAGCAGGTCGACCCTGATCGGTTAGTGTCATCTGAGGACCCCTATGTCGACCTGCACCACACTAGATCTATTCCTCAATGGTCCCGCAAGAAGGTTCGCTTTCAGCCTTCTTGATCCTTTATACATCCATTTCTGTTGTATATTCTCTTTCATCTCCGTCCCTCTCCCGTTTTTCTCATTCACCCATTCTCGTGTGTGCCTTGCTTAGGACGTACTTTGTCCTAAGTATAGGGGGTGGATGAGTTGAGTGTTCAATCTTCGTTCTGTTTCATTTCTCCTGTTGTTGCCTATACTTAGGGCTTCTTTTACCTTAAGTATTGGGGGAGTGGTGTGTACATTCTTTCTATCTTTCTTCCATCCTCTAATCTCTTTTCTTCTTTTCCTCTTCTATCTTCTTTATCTACCGAAAAGGTGTCACCCCATTTTGTCAGTCTTTTATACTTAGGGCATACCTTGTCCTAAGTATAGGGGGTGTGCACCCCAAGTTCTTCTATTCTTTGATCCTCTCCACTCTCTCCTCTTCTTATCTATACTTAGGGATATCTTACCCTAAGTATAGGGGGAGACAGTCTGAGTACGATCTGTTCATTCCCACCCTTGACCCTCCCTGCTTTGTGTACAGTCTGCTATACATAGGATTATTTGATCCTAACTATAGGGGGGACGGTCAACTTCTCATTCGTTCATTCATTATTTCATTTGTTCTTATTCTTTAGACTTAACTCAGTACGAGTTATGTCTTCTCTTTTCTCTCTGATCTATGAGGACATAGCTCAAACAAAGTATAGGAGGTCGTATATACTTCGTATATACTTTAGCCATAACTCGGACTTTCGTATTTTTATGAATAATTATGGCTAATTATACTATTCAAATTCATTAAAAAACGTAAAAGATGTGATTATTACTCAAATTCTTTTTGTATTTACTGATTAATAAATCAAATGAAAATGTTTTTTGCAAAATGTTTAAAAAATAGTTTGAAAATACTTTTGAAAATCTTTTCAAAACTATTTTGAAAACGTTTTGTTACATATTTTTCCTTTGTAAAACCATTTTGTGTGTAAAATTTATTTTCTTTGTGTGAAATAAAAATATTTGAAAAACAACGTGCAAATGGTTTGAAAATGGTTGCAAACATGTTTGAAAAATCTATATATACTGTTTGGAAAACCTTTGCAAAATGATTTTCAAATGTGTGTACATGCTTGTAAAAAGTGTGTGTAAAAAATATTTTGGACTATAGTTTTCTAAATTGTTTACAAAACCTTTTTCTAATAAGTTTGAGGAATATATACATCTCACCTAAAATTCTTTATATATATATATATATAATTGACCACTTACCCTTTGTAAATTCTTAATACACTAATTCTTGTAAATATCATATGCATCCCTGTGTAAATATTTGTACCTAGTTTTTAACCAAAACATTTTGATTTCAAAAATCCCAAAACACTTGCAAAATTAAAATACCAAAAACATTTGAAAAAATCTTTTGAAAATTTCCAAAAAATGCAAATGCATCATCTTTTCAAAAATCCATAAAAAGTTCAAAACATTTGAAAATTGCATCACAAAAATATTTTCTACATTCTGCATAGTATTTGCATAGCATTAGCATTTTTTTGAATTGAGTTTGATGGTTGAACAAGTCTAAGTAAAATCCGAAGATTGGAGCTTGGTTGGACCTTAAAATCTACCTGATAACAGGAACCTTATAGGAACTGGAATTGAGGTACTTCAGGTCTAGTTGACTTAATTCTTCGAGGATCAAGAGACTTGGTTCAATGGATTCTTGACTGCTTAAGTAGAGTATTTCGGAGCACACCTACGACTCTTGTCGATAATGACCTAACTTGGACACCTGCACCTTTCACTTGGCTCAACTCAATTGGAGTGGTGAGGGGGACGGATTTGTGGATATGAGACGCACACAGGTGGAAACATTTGTCCTCCTTTAGGGAGGGAAGTGCACCCCAACCCGTCCGGTGATGATGAGATTTGAAGATAGGAGAGTGTGGGTTGCAATAAAGCTTCAAAAGAGGGATAGTCTATTGGCTCAAGAGGAAAAAATCCTTATGTAAATGTTGTTGTGAATAGTATTCCAAAAAAAGAAAAGGAATGGAAATGAAAAAACTCCAAAAAAAAGTGGACAGGCATGTACAAAAATAAAATGCATGCCATAGTGTATATATTTGTATAGACAATAAGCAAGCCTGAGTTTCAAAGTCAAATCATGTGAGTCTGCAGCTGGATGACTTGACTACAGTGGTATTCCATCCTAGGATAGGTAGATACACTAGCTACCGTCCATTCTTCTCTTCACCCCCTCCTCTTGAGTTGGTTGCCACTTGAACTTAGAAGGAAATACCCCGCTCCTCGACGAATGAGTTATTGGATTGGGGAATCATTGGGTTGTCATATTGGAGAAGTCAGTCTCTTTGTCATTTCAGTTGGGGAGAGCCACCATCACTTACACAGTACGAGTCAGATTCATAGTCATAAGAGTTTGCGTATGAGTTGAAGTATTCTGACCTGGCTATTGGGGAGACTTGAGCAAAGTTTTGGGATTCTCGAAGGCTGTTGGATTTAAAATCCGGTTCAAATTAAGATTCCGCCCACGGTAAAAGTTCAAATGTCCGACTTGAGCTCCAAACTTTGATTTTGTGAAGACAAGTTTGATAATTAAACTAAATTCAATTTTCTTCCTTTTCTTTTCTTTGTTTTTTTCTTTTCTGCACTTATTGCATAAGTGTTTGCTAGGGACTAGCAAAGGCAAGTATAGGGGGATGATGAATCACCATTTCATCATCTTTATTCTATCATTTTGGCCTTAAAAACCCTAGTAAATGCGTGTAAATAGGCTTAATTCATGCATATCATTCATGCATCATTGTGTAAATAGTGTATAAAATACGGTGTTTTAAAACCAAAATTATAGAATAAAGAAAATAAAAGGAAAAAATAAAATATTGCAAATATTTTATGACCCGAAACCTCGAGACCTAGGCATCTCGATGACTAGGTCGACAAGAAATAAAGTAGGGGGAGATAGGACCAAAATACAATAAAGATCCCTTTTATTTAATTCATTCATTATTCATTTTTGGGACCTATTTTTGGTTCCACTTCTCATACTTGAAATAAAGAAATTTTGTGCATGAAAGTTGTAGATAATTAAATATAGAAAAATACAAAATTTATTTCACACAAAAATAATGTACAGGTAAAAAGTTTTGATCTGAATAAGATTCCAGAATCCCAACTTCCTAGACATGTATCTCTCAAATAAAAACTCAAAATGTATCAAAATCACTTTAATTGTATGTAACTTTTAATAAGCTAATTAATAAAGGTGGTTTCATATTTTTTGGAGTTACGGTTTAAAAGTTGAGTTTTGGACCCCTATTGTATAGCCACACTGATTAAAATATTCATTTTATTTATTATTCATTTTTTATAATTTTATATTTTTATAATTTTGTAAATATTATTTATAATATATGTACATATTAAAATAGGAATAAAAATATAAATAAAATATAAAAATAAAATACTTGTATAAAATACATAGGTAAAATACCTATATCTATACATGTAAAGAATATACTTCTATTTATTTAATTACGCAAAATACTTCAAAAAATAAAATAAAAATATATTTAAGTTCATAAAATTAAGTTATAAATATATAAAATAATAAACAAAATTAATAATATTAAAAATACAAAATAAAAATAAAATATTAAATTACATAGATGAATATACCTACATAGCCCATACCAACTAGGTGGCGGTAGAAGTTGACCTATGGCCAACTCTCTGCTCAACGCTCTGCCCTGTGTCAGACGTGTGTTTTAACCCTTTTTTGCGGATTTTTTTGAGGATCGATCTTTCACCATTTCATTTCACGGTCTTCATGACTTTTTCTCCTCGACTACTGATCATACACGCCCTTGTGTTTTTTCGAGGAGTGGACCATCGATCCGCCCATTCTTCTTCGATCTTCGAGCCCCTTCGGTCCGCTTGTTCAAAAACCCTCCTAGTCTTCCCTTGATCGTTGAACCCTTTTTGCCCTAGTCAATCTTCCCCTTTTCGGAGCCCTGAATCGAGGAGGTGACAACTCCTCTTCGGCCCCTTCGCGGAGGAGTTTGGCGGGGTGAATCACCGGCTCCACCTTCATCTCCGCCCTTGGCCGTGAGGTAACATATCAGGAATACAGGCCTTTGAGGTTTGATTTCTTTTCATTTTTTATGCATTTTTAGATTTACTTTAGTCATAAGATTTCAGCCTCGCCTTCCTTTTTGTGTTTATCCCGACGAATCGCCCAGTCACCCCCTCGTTGGAGCTTGCTGCGGCGAGCCTCCATCTCGTCGTTCTCCATCGCCTTTCTCCCACTGGTGGGTTGTGGCAGTTTGTCCGCGATCCCCTTAACCTCGTTTTGCAGGTTCGAGCCTTCCTCAAGTGCCTGGAGTGTTTTTGCGCATCTGCCTACACCACCTGGGGCTTCTTTGCTCCTCCTCCTCCGCGGCTGCACTCTAGCCATCCTCGGAACCTTCGGATAACCTCGGTCGATAGAGGGAACCTCCAGCATGCTCGTGGACCTCATCGCAGCTGCAGATCACGCCGGAGGATGGAGCTCGCATCGATTCCATCTCGTCAGGGCCCTGTTCTTCGTCTATTCTTGCATATCGACGTAAAGCCGTTAGATCTTCGTTGTTCTTACAGCGCATCCAGTCATCGTTGTATTGAGCGCGCCAGGGCCGTTCATCGACTGGAGATCTTCTAATCTTGGCCTTCCTTGCCGAACGTCATCGCTCATCCCAGTGCTACCACGTGGCAAGTGATTGCCTCTCCGCCGTTGGATGCGCCCAGGCTTGGGTAATTTGCACTCGAGCCCTTGCCAATTTTGTATTTAATATTTAAACCTCAATCTTTCATTTTCATTTATTTAATTTTTGTATAATTTGCAAAGAAAATATCGTATTTTTCATATTTGCATTTTCGTCCCTGGCCACGTCACCTTACGTGACTAGTACACGTGAGGGCTGACATTTTGCACCAGGGACCCTAAGAATTTCTGTATTTCTAAACAGTCCAAAAAACTTTTTATATAGTTATAAATTTTTGGTAATTTTGCAAGATAGCCCCTGTGATTGTTATTAATTACAATCAGGTCCTTACCAGGTCTCGTGTCCCATGTACGTGGGCTTGGAGTTTTTGCAGAGAAGCCCCTGCGGATATTGGATTTGATATTTAGTCCGGAATTATTTTTCATTAGAAGTTATATATTTTGTGTAAATTTACACTTTGGCCCTAGGACTTCTGCATTATTACAAAAATACCCTTACTAGTAGTGTAGTTTCTCTTTGCGAATTGTATTTATTTCATGCATCTATAAACCTCTAAAAAATCTCAAAAATAGGCATAAGCTTCTGTTACATTGTGCATTCACGTTATATTTTCATTTCACATTTTTGTAGATTTTATTATTTATAAAAATTCAAAAACATGCATTTTCATCTCTGTTTGCATTAGAAAATATATAAATATTATAAAACATTTTTTAAAAATTCCCAAAAAATATATTTTGTGTATTTTTTGTGTTTAACCTACAAACCAAAAATCACTAAAAAATATAAAAGAAAACTCATAAAAAGTGTAAAATCACTAAAACCTTTATAAAAACATAAAAACTCCATAAAAATCACAAAAATATAATCTCTATTTTTAACATTTTTATACTTTATTATATTTATTTTAAAATTAATTTGGAGAATTTTTATTACTGTTTGATATTTTTCATCTCCATTTGAATTTCGGATATTTACTTTCTTCTCTATTTTAAGTATTTTCGACTTTAAAAATACCAAAAAAAATAGCAAAAATATAGAAAAATCATAAAAACATTAGAAAAATATAAAAAGCACAAAAACGTTATATTTCTTGTATTTTGAATATTTTTACTTATTTTTATCTCTCTCTCATCTCTTATATATATTCTATATAGTTTTATATCCTTCTTAAGCGAAAAAGAAATTCTAAAAATATAAAATACAAAAATAAAATACAAAATCAAAAAAAATTTAAATTCAAAAATTAAAAATATAAAATCAAAAATTAAATAAAAAAATATAAAATTAAAAACCCAAAAAAAATAGCACATATAGACAACATGTTCACAATCATTTTTGAGCACTTATTGCCCCGATCTACAAGCTTGCTTTCTGTGTTCGACACTCTATACATACTTGCACCTATACCTCTTGTTGTAGAGGTATAATAAATTTTAACTCATCATCTCTTTTCATTGTTTGATCTTTGTTGTGGGTTAATTGTTGTTTTAATCTGGATTTCATGAGCGGTGGCCTCAGCGACATCATGGTCCCGCCTTGTGTGGACTACTTTTGACTGCAAGAAATTTAGGTTAAATATAGTTGTTGCCTCAATACGTCGCTTGGAGGAAGTTGCGCCAAAGCCTCCTGAATGGTGGATGGGGAGTACGGTGGCAGAGCGAAGGATTTATAGGGGGGAATCCCATCGTTTCGTGGTGGCAAGGGAGGTTTTGAACGGCTATAGGAATGATGGAGTGATGAAGGGGGTAATGAAGTCTACGTGAGGAAGGTGGATTTGTGGGCAACGTGATGGTGGCATTAAAATAAGGAGAGGTGATTGGACATACCTTCCAAATAGGAAGGGGCAGAGCGGACGCGAGGTGAAACGGCTGGGAAAGGGGCATTTGAAGGTAGGGGACGAAGTTCCAGCCGTTGGATCTAGCAATCCAACGACCCTCGTGGAGGCAGGGAGGGGCGGCTTGGATGAGGTTTTGTAGATGATCTGATGGTTGGGAGCGGAGAGGAATGGGCAATTCTAATGGAATTTGGATCCCATCCAATGGCGGGGGTGGAGTGATCACGTGGCGTGATGGGAACCATAGGATTAAAGAGATCAGGTGGCTGATGTTTACGTGGGGAGATGCAGTTGGGATTTCATCAGGAGTGGTGATCGGACTGTGATGGGTGAGGCAATGATAGAGGGCGGAGATGAATGCACCTGGAGGAGAACATAAGGTGGAAATTGATTCCAGGTGGTGCAATGAGGGGCAGCCACGTGGACGGCCCAGAGGATGCCACATGGTTGCACCAAAAAATAAAAAATTGCTAAAATAAAGATAATTCTAAAAGAATTAGTTAGAGGCAAATTTAGGAAAAAGTCAAAACATGAAAGTTGTAGATCTCGATGAGATCTACATATTTCATGTTGGATAAAAAGCCAAACGAGGTTTTTTGAACAAAAAGTATTTTTGGGGGTATTTTTAAATGGATAAAAACACCGCTTATTGGGATTTGATATTTTTTGTATTTTTATCTCTTTTAAGGGTTAGGACAATTATATACAATATTAATCCTAATTTTTAGGGTTTTTTTTAATAAAATAGAAAATAAAGAATAAATGTTATTAATTAAATACAATAAATATAGGTTAATGATACACAGTTATGTACAGAAAATAATAAGGAATTATAAGTGATTTTTATTGATTTGTTTAAGCTAGGAGTTTAATATGTGAATTTTAATATGATGAATAAGAGATTCATCTTACCCCTATACTTAAACTATGCATGTCCTTGAGCATCTAAAGAATGAAGGAGTCAGATTAAATCCTGACAATGCATGTGAATGTTACATAGCTCAATTTTTCGAAGACCCTCAATTTAAGTGATCCTAAATTTCTAGGCTCAACCATGCTCTAGTCAGAAGGAATCCAACTTCTCTAATTTTCAGACTCTCTATTTGTACATATAATATAAGGAAATGAAATTTAGTGTACTACATTCATGAGAGTTGAGTTGAGACATCACCCATGGTTCTAGTCCAAGAGACTCTCCTCTAGACCTAATCCTCAACACTAGGGTATAAGTCTATTCTTACTTCAGTCAACTCATTAGTTTGTCAGACTTGAAAATGTAGATGGATGGCTAGATGATGGAGGGTATAGGATTGTGTCTATTTTTCTCTTCCTCACATTGGAACAAGGGACCTCTCGAGAGCCTTATTACTCACACTTTTGTATTTTTAGTTTTTTGATCAATGTGTCCGTCAAGAGAATTGGAAGTATTATACACTTGTTTTTCTGGGAGTACAGCGGGGTGTGTCTTTTTTAAGTATCTACGATACCTTCTACACCCAGACTTGTATCACTATACGATGCAGAGACTTTTTATGGTGATAGACCAACTCCTTGGTCCTAATAGTATTTGGTCCAAGTGGACACTTTGAAAAAATATTTGGGAGCACTCGCCATATGGTGGAAGATCTTTTGAAATTGAGTTTGAAGGATAGAGCTTTTTCTTTGATGTAAATTTCTTTCTTTCCATTTGTTGGCTAGCTCTACTGCTTTTACCAAAAGTTGGCGTACATTGATCAATAATTAAATTAAGTTTCATCACACCCTGGCAAACAGGTAAATATCAAACGATAGCACATGAATTTGTTCACATACTGGCTAGGGTTTTCCTGACACTCAGGTTTCTTGAATTATTCATTAACTTTATCCCATCCTCAAGCATCATTAGATCAGGTTTAGACTCAAATCACCAGTCCTAGTTCCTCAAGTGATAACTCAACTCATCTCATTAATCATGTAGTTGTGAAAGTGATGTGCTAATCATATTCTTTAGAGGGTAGAGATGAAGAGTGCAATATAGCGCTCAAATCTTTCAAACCAGGGAAGTGTATATTATTAAGTTTAAAACCCTAATCACTAAGGCATGTTAATTCAGACTCTCAAGATCACATAAATCAAGTATCCTCAAAATCCTCAAGCCTTGAGTGAGCGTGAATGTGTTAGGAAACACCATTTTCTTGGTTAGGGACTTTTTGTGAATTTTTTTTATCTTTTTATCTTTTGCAAATTTTTTTGGATTTTATTTTTTTAATTCCTTTTAGAGACAATGACTAGCCCAAAATCATATGAATAGTTGCATCTACTTTTAGCCAGTATGGGTATAAGTACAGACCGTTAGACATTACTTGAGGACGGGGACATATACAGTGTCCTCTAAACCACCTACTCTACTAAGGGAGGCCGAAGTTCCCTCACTGAAGAGTAGCGACTCATTTTTAAGCCTAGTGGTCAGAGTCTTGATTAAAGAAAAGTTTTGAATTTTTCAAGTTTTTATGGAGTTTTTGAAAAAGGTTATTTAAATTACAAAAAGGTAATCCTTCCATTTTTACAAGAATTTTTACAAAACTCGGTTCACATATTTACTTAAACATACCCCAAAAAAGATTTAAAAAAATAAAAATAAACGAGCTATGGCTAAAGTAGATATACAATAATATATGGTATACCCCCCTATACTTAATGTTTGTTATGTCCTCATATCACAAGTGATATGAAGTCATGGCTCGGTTAAATATAGGTTGATATAGCAAACCTGAGGAGGAGGGTCTCCCTATACTTTGGTCAATTGAGTAAGTATAAGAAGACGACGAGATGGGTGGATGAATGAGTCGGGTCCCTCCTATGTTTTGGTTGAAAATAGACTAAGTAAAGGGTCTGAATTAGGGGGGTCTGTTTAGGGTTAGGAGGAGCATTTATATAAAGATACAAGGAGATGAGGGGGAGGGGTGTATTTTTACAGATGGGGATGTAGGAGGAGGGGGTGAGTTTTTACATATGATTAGAAATAGGATGAGAGGGGTGTATATGTGCATTGTGTACGGATTTAAGGTGTGAGAAGGGGTGGGGTGAATGGATATGTGCAACTGTATGTGTGGGGGGAGGGGGGTAGATCATCTAGTGATCTACTTCCTTTTTTCTCTTTTTTTACATCATGTGAGCCCTCTAATGAGGACCGTTAAAAATGCACATGCAACACATTTTTTTCTTTCATTTTTTCTACAACATGAAAATGCATGAAACACTGCTACTCTCCCTTAAATTTTTCATTTTTTCTTTTGTGACCTTCTCAGCGGGAGCTCCCAATTCCATGCCTCCATGGAGGTCAAATGTCTTGGATCTTCATAGGCCCTGTCACAAAAGAAAATGTTAGAAAATGATAAGAAGACCTGTAAATTTTGAAATATTCACAATGAAAAATATTTCAAAAATCGAAAAATAAATAAAGCTGAGTCGTGTCCCCAACAATGGCGTCATTTGATGAGCTCGAAATCAGTACTTTTAATAGTCTAAAATTGTAGTATAGGAAACGAGATTTGGTCAATCAAAAATCACAATCTTTGAATATTGTGGAATATTTATACTTGGCAAGTCTACCAAGGTCGAACACAAGGACACAAGGTACCTTAATCTATTCATTGAATTTTGGTCAATTAGATGTATGTATGATTAAATTCTCATTTTTAGGTCTTCATGCAGATGTGCACAATAAAATGCAGAACAATGCATTTATATGATGCATGTAATTTTGTCATTTTTTAATGTAATTGTAAGGTGATGCATGAGCATACTGAAAGAATGAATTCAAAGGTTATGTATGAGAATGATTGCTACAAATATGCATTAGAAAAATTACATAATTGAGCATCAGATTCTGGATAAATTTAAGAGTCAAATTGAGCACTGAAAAAATGCAAACAATCTATCAATGGCAGATACATATAGAGAAAGGACACTATCTAGCATTAAAAATTCATCCTATTTCATTTGGTGTCAGATGAGAAAATTAACTACGACATTAGATAGATGATAAAATAAGGAACAAAATGACAATAAATCATGCAATTTGGGTTAAAGATGCTCAAGAAGTGAAGTAAAAAGTACATGGGCATAAATGCAATAAAAATGCATGAAATAAAAGATAAATAATCACAAATAGGTCCATGGAGAGACATATTTACAATAAAGCAAAACTAATTGGGCATTTCTACAATAATTCCTGAAGTGTGGACCCATATTTTCAATTTTTAGAAGTTGGCTGAGCCTTGATGTACTTTTCCAGGCATGCCCATGAGGCACACGCCTGATGAACCGTGAAATCGCCCTCTTAAAACTAACGAATTAACATCGGAATCTCGTTACAGTCGGGCAAAATCGGGTCAATCAAAAACCACTTCAATTGATTTGTCAATTAAACAAAAGCGATCACATTTATTTGCTTGGCAAGCCCAAGGTCGAACTTAAGGACACAAGCCTCTTAAGTACCTATTTAGATTCCTGATACTCTGATGAATCGCATACAATGACAAATGATGCAGATGAGGTCCATACTTTTTATTTGATTTTTATAAAGCAATGCGATACAAATATAAAACTATGCAAATATGCCCTTCATAAATAAGATTATTGTGCCATACAAATGAAGTCAACTTTAGGTTCAATTAATGAAGCAACTTTAGTTGTTGAACTAATAAGAGGCAGGAGAAATCATTAAGCGATGACACTATATTACTAGAATTAATCCTCAAAATTTCATGTGTCAACTCAGAATGTAAATCATGCCACAAGATAGATAATAAAATAAGCTTCAAAACGAAACTGAAATCAACTGAAATAGAGATTGTACGCTCAAGATATTCACAAAAGAGTCCAAGGGCCTAAATGTAAAAAAACTTCAAAATATATAGATAAAACACTACAATCAGTTCCCTAGAAGGGCATAAATGCTATTAAGAAAAGTCTTGAGGTCTTCCCTGTAATTTTCCCATACGCGTGGGGGCTAATTTGCAATTGTTAAAACTCGAAGGGGGTCGTGTGCAATTAACCCCAAGTGCACATGCTATGTACGTACTTACAGGACCTAATTGCAATTTGGAGAAGTCAGCGGGGCACCCCAATAATTTTCCCAGCCCTCACATGACCTGGGCATGTGAGGATAGGTTCAGACGAAGGCTGGGCTCGGGTGCTAGGCTTGGGCGCATGGCTAGAGGCTCGGGCTACATGGCGATAAATGATGCTCTGGCTTGGCTCGGGTGCCCCGAGCTTGAGGTTGGATGAAGAGGCTCGAAGCGTCAATGTGTCTTCCTGTGGACCGTCCAATCATGGAGATCGGATGGCACATATACGCCTTTGTTCTTCAACGTCGTCGCCTCCTACGACGGTTTTGGCGGGGCTCCAGCGATGGGCTCACAGCTCTGCCCGATCGTGGTTGGATGTCAGGAGCTCGAGGAAGGCTATGGAAGTGACACTGATGAAGCTCCGACACATGAGAACAGCCATGGCGGTCTAGATTGTAGTGGCGACGTGAGACCACCAGAGATGAAGCCCTTGAATTAAGCTCTGGCGAAGGCTCCGACCAGTCAAAGAAGTACCTGCAAATGTCAGCCCATAGCTGAAGCGTGCATGCATGGGACGAAGTGAGTGGAGTGTGTTTCCATGCGAGCGGAGGAAGGGAGGAATCGGAGCTCCGTCTCAGGCGAACTGGAGAGGAGGTGGAATGAGGGTGTTCACATGATGGATAAGAGAAGGAGGCAAGTTAAGGGTGGCGCGAAGATGAGTGTTGAGAGGCGAAGCTAGTGCGTTAGTTAATTAGAGATGGAGTTGTGTGCAAGCGCCTAATTAATTCAAAGAAACTAGAAGGAGAAGGAGACTTACCTGGAGATCAAGGCGGAGGAGGCCGACTTAGGCTGAGCACTGGTGAGTGCTCCGATCATCGTTGGACTCCCCCGTCCATGGGGAGCAGCTTGTCGACGTGTTAAGGCTAGGGGGCATGGCCTACCATGGCCAAGGGTCTCACCGAAGCCATTGGTCATCTTCGCGACCTTAATCCGACCTCCCCCTGTCACGGGGAGACGGAGATACGTTGGGCCAAGGCCCTCGTACAAGTGGACAAGGCAGAGATTGGGCAGAGGTATAGATGGTGGAAGACGTGGGTGGCGGTTCAGGTATGGAGCGAGAGAGAGGGGGACGTGGTGAGCTAGTTGGCTTGCAAGGATGTCAATGGTTATAGCTACGACCTGGTGTGGTTAGGAAGGTGAGGGGGTGTTGAGAAGGTGGAAGAAATGGGAAGGGGGTAAGCAGCTTGGCATGGATATCGTGGGATAGAGAGATGGCTGGAGGTGGGAGATGACTTGTCGACCGTTGGATCTTGCAATCCAATGGCCGAGAGGAGGGCACGAAGGAGCGGCTCTGATCAAACGATCAGGGCACATCCAATGGATGTGGGTGAGGCGTGTGGGGCTATTGGATCTATGATCCAATGGTCACTGAACTAGCGGAAGCGGACGCTTCAGATGCGATTTGGAGTTCGATCGGAGGGTGGAGATTTGAAGAGGGAACAAGTATCTGAAATGGGAGCGCCCAAAGGCGATCGAACAACATATAAAGGTTGTGCGTGGCCCTTTGACTATATGCTAGCTATGAGATCTACAAGTTTCATCTTGACCATAAATGCAAAAGAAATCAAACAAAGACAGAAATATTTTTAGAGAATTTTTATAGGTATAAAAACACTACCAATTTTTGTCATTTTTTTTATTTTTTAATTTATTTTAAACCAAGGTATATACATCTTTACTCTAGTTTTTATTGACAGAATTTAAGCAAGAGGTTTTAATATATGGAAATTAATTTCATGAAACCAAGGTTCATCATCCCCCTATACTTAAACTATGCTCATCCTCAAGCATCTCAAGCATGAATAAGTTGGAGTAACCCATGTTTGTGCAAGTGAGTACAAGACCAGATATGTTCAAGAACTCTCAGTTTTAGAGATCCAAAGTTTCAAAGGTGAACTAAGCTCCAATCAAGAGGTATCCAATTTCTCTAATTTATCCAGACTCTCTCTATATACATATAAAATAAGGATATGATATTAAGTGTTGACCGCAGTCACAAGAGTAGAGTTGCAACTTCACCCGAGGTTCCAGTCCAAGAGATTCTCCTAAGAACCCAATCCTCAACATTAGGGAATAAACCAAATATTGCATTCAATCCACCATCTCTTTAGTTGTCAAACTCAAAATGTATATGGAAGGCCAGTTAATGGAGGGCATAGGATGGTTTCATTTCTTGTCTCCCTCTCATTGGAAAAAAGGATCCTCTCGAGTGCCTTATTAACTCAACACATATTTTTGTTGTTGATCAGTGTGTTCGTCAAAAGAAGTTGGAGTTGTCTGCACTTGTTTTCCAGTAAGTACACTGGAATGTGCCTTTTTTTAAGTATCTAATATATCTTCTACACCCAGACTTGTAGAATTTACGATGCAGAGCCCTTTTTTGATGCAAGCCCAACTCCTGTCCTAATAGCGATGGTCCAAGTGGATACTTTGAAATAGTTGGGAGCTCTCGCCTTTGGTGGAAGCTCTTTAATATTTAACTTTGTTTAGTGAGAGATTTTTCTTTCAACATTTATATTCCATTTTACTGCTTTTGCCTAGCTCTACTACTTTACCAAGAGTTGGCACACGCTGATCAAAAAATTTTATATTTGATCACACCCTGGGGCATAGGTAAATGTTAAGAGATAGTACAAGAACCATGTTCCCATACTGGATAAAGGTGCTGACACTCAGGTTTCATGAAGCCTTCATTGATTTTATCCCATCCTTGAGCATCATCAAATCAAGTCCAAACTCAAATCCCTCATCCTAGTTCCTCAAGTGAAATTTCAACTCATCTCATCATAACTGAAGTCATGTGTGTGAGGTGTTGATCATATTCTTAAGGTTAGAGACTAAGCATGCAATATAGCCCACAAATCTATCAAACTAGGGAAATATGGATAATTATGTCAAAGACCCTAATGACTAAGGCTGGCTAACTTAAAATCTCAAGATCTCCTAAATCAAGTGTTCTTGAATATCACTAATCTTGTGTGAATGTGTAAGTGTGTCTGGGTTTAAACCAACTCCTTCATTATTTTTTTTGATTTTTTTAAAAACAATATTTACAACCACAAGTTAGTCTCATTTGAGCCCTCCTTTTTTAACAAATTTTTGAGAAGATTTTGAAAATAGTGACACATATATAAAGGTTTTTCAAACATTTTTCAAGTGATTTTAAAATAAGTTAAAACCCATTTTTCAAACTATTTTCAAAATTTTTTCTTTAAAAAAATGTAACATATTAGAGAGAATTTTTTCAAGCTTTGGAAACATTTGATCCCACTTAGTTCAAGACAAATTATACTCTAGCCCAAAAAGTTTTAAATTTTTTTCAAAATTTTCAAAATAGAGCTATGGCTAAAATATATATAATATATAGTATATTGTAAAGCCTTGAACTTGGTCCCTCTCGGGTCCTATATCATAAGATCTGGCTCGTCAAGAAGAAACCAATGGAATTTGTTTCGTATGAATCGGACTTTGTTTGGAATTGTTATGATTTTCGAAAGAAAGAGAAGTAAATAGGTTTAAGACGTCATTAACCCATAATGTTTGTCATTAAGATTAATTAAACATGATCAAAGAAACTAATGACAGATTGAAAACCACTAATGGCCATTAGTGAACACTAATCAATAGTTACCGAAAGACAAGCATAATCCGCAAAAGCTAAATCGTGATTAGTGAAAGTTAATCACGATTAGCATTAATTAAACTTCATTAATGAATCTAGAATCCTCTATAATGTTCTAACTTAAGCCCTAAGTTTCGGATAAGTTTTGATGCTAACTGCAGTTAAGGGCTAAACCATGGTTTACTAACCATGGTTAGGGGTTTTCTGGAGCCTATAAATGCCCCCGTACCTATTCATTCTCTACGATTTCCACTACCACCCCCCCCAAGGGCTAGGGTTGAGAGGTCGGGAGGAGGAGTGGGAGACGGGGAAAGAGCGCTAGCAAAGCACTGTTGGGAGAACGGAGAAAGGTATGATCCTATCTTAATTTGCTTTGTAAGCTAGGATTTCAATTCATTATCTTTTCTTCCAAGCTTCATTCTTGATTCATCTTTATTTCTGATTAGTTTTTTATTGTGGTTCGAGGAGAAATCTATGTAACACCCTACTTAGGTGCGGGCGGCTATGCACGTCAGTGAACCCTGTGATTCGTCACACATTCACTCATCTAAGACACTTGGTGTATACCAATTCTCCATCGCTTATGTTTCTATTCTTTCAATTCTGCTTTTATAGTTATTTTGATGGAGAAATCTATGTAATACCCCTCCTTAGGTGTAGGCGGCTTTGCACGTCAGTGAACCCTGTGATTCGTCACACGTTCACTTACCTAAGATGTGTGGTTGTGATCGAGTCTCTAAATGAAGAGACCTCCTGTCCCAAGTATGATCCGACGGAGGAGACGCTTGCAAGCGTGTTGATGAAACACATACTTCTCGCAATCCATATTGATGATCCAAGCGGTGTATCTCCTGATCTCGACACACGAGATCCGACGTCTTCTTCACAAGTGAGGCGCACCGAAGGAGATGGAGATCCACGAGCAACCCATCGGGTAGCATAACGACGACACTGCGGTGATGGAGAACTTCTCTAGGGCATCCATGGTGGACAGCCACATTAGAGAGAGAATAGGCGTGTAGAGAGAGAAAGATAAAGAGAGACTTATGTTCTCTTGTGTGTAAAAAAGAGCAAAGGGGTGCCTCTCCTTTTATAATATTTTGGGATCCATGGATCTCAATCCATGGACAACACAAATCCGATGGCTCTCATTGATTGTGTTTCTTTTAATGGCTAAGATTTGTGTTGGTAAAAACCAACAACAATTATTTAATCTAGATTAAATATATATTGATAGATCAATGTAAATCAAATCCAAATTAAATCAACAACATATGGAGATAATGGAAAGGAGAGTGCCTCCTTCCATGTATATGGAGTGGACGGCGACCCTTTCCTAGTAGGAATTGGTGGTCGTCCCTTCCATCCAATATGGAAGGAGGCTCTCAAATGTAATCTTCTTAGATTATATAATTCCACGTATCTCCAATTTTACAACAACAATTGTTGTAAATTATTCTACAGAAATAATTCGTAATTATTTTGTGAATATTGTAATCTTGCCATTGGAAATTTGTGAATCACATTCACAACCCAAAATAAAATGTGAATTACATTTTTCTATTAATTGTCCAATGCGAATCCAATTCACATCAACATTTAATTAACAAATGTAAATTATAAATAGCTCACTCTTATATATTATAAATCACATTTATAATATATATGACTAATATGGATATTGCTATCCACATTATGCATATCCATGATAATTAAATCACATTTAATCATCTTGGATCTCTATTCTTGTGTGCCCAAATAATATGAATCGCATTCACATTATTCACATCTTTGATAATTAAATCACATTTAACTATCTTAGATAACATCCTTAGAATATGAATCAAATTCATATTACTTGTGATAATTAAATCACATTTAATCATCAATTTTTCTCAATGCTCGGATACACATATCAACAATGAAATTATCATGAAGTCTTTCAAGGATAATGCGCTTTCTCCGTGGATACTTGGAGATAAGGACAGGGCGATTGTATTGTTCCACGTATAGTGACTTGGATATTGAGATCATATCTCAAATCCAGATCACGGGCCTCCCATAGATGCTTGATTAAATCAAGACCGCAAATCTAATCTTCTCATTGCATCTGAATCACATTCAGATCAATGTCCAACATTTGGACCAAGATCAGATTACTTCTCTACTGAGAGGAGTCACTAAAATCCGGACCCTTTTCATCACTCCCTAGGAATGGAAGCGTCATGGTTATACAATTGTTTATGATCACATCTCACGTATTCCCAATACCTGTACATCCTGCATACTGGAAGACTCAAAATAAACCCAAATATTAGATCAACTTTATACTATCTACTTCAGGGTTTTTATCAGTAGGTTTCTCATTCGATCATTGGGAGTTGGTATCAATTGTATACTTTCCAAAAGCATATGTCATACCTAGATCTTGATCATATACTTTCCAAAAGTATATATCAAACCTACAAATTCAGTTAAGCTTCCAAAGCGAGACGACCGTGCATGGAATTTGATTCTTTCCAATATCTCATGAGTGAGATCATGCCTTCCGGTTCAGTAAATGAACTAGTATGATCCCTTTGAGAGATCGTATTACTCATATGCCCTTATATGCACACCAGCGCGCCAGTGTATAGACCTTGGTTAGGTCATCAACCTATTGGTCTACCAAATGTACATACTCAGACATATAGTAATACAACTGTCTTCGGTCAGATGTATCGTGACAGCATACAATATAGGACTTTGGTTATCTCGATCTCATTAAGTCAACTCTTTGACCTAACTAATCTGACACCTCCGAATCTCTATTCCTATGCAGAGGACCTGCATCAAGAGGTCAGTCAGATATCAGCCTGATTGAGAAAGGATTACCATCTCCGACTTAGGCTGGAGATCATCTCTTAACAATCATTTGACAGTGCTTGATGAGTCCTCAATCTAACTCTTTAGACATTCATCCAAGCACCAGTCTCTATGATACAATTATTGAATTGACAACTGTATGATTATTAAGATGGCCATGGTACATACCATAATTGTACTAAGGGACCTATTATGCAAATTAGTTATTCTTCATTTCAGATCAGGGAATGATATTCGCAGTAACATTTATCGCATAATGGCTCGTTGTGGGCTCGCATGTCCAACACCCTAATTTTGGCTATTTTTGAGAAAGTATGAAAAGTTGCTTTGTGATTTCCCCTAAAATAAGGTTTAAACATCGAATTGATGCAGTGGCTTGGAAAGTTAGGGTTTGGAAGTTAAATAAGCATAAATACAAGTATATATGCATATGAATAATATATACGTGAGTCTATACTAAGTGTTGATGATTATGCAAATCAAAGACTTAACGAAAGAATTACATCATGGGAATTGATGTGGTTTAAGTTGGATCCTGAAAAGGATCGTTTGTCACATTAAGGATGACTGGGAGTAGAACTACAGGTCGGGCATGCAACCTATAGGTTTGTCGAAAGGAATCTGTATTAGCTTTTCCCTACCTAGGTAGTACACGGTTGCCCTGTTATGATAAGTGCACACGAAATGAATGATTTGCAACGCGTGGTTCCGGGAGCCAGTATCTTCGGGTTAAACGATGGAAGATGTGATCATGCCATGTGGAGGCACGGGTGGTTCAATAGAGGCTGGGTCACGACAATATGTATTTAAAGCCGCTAGGTTATATGATTAAATGTTAGCCTGAGGTTTAAGCAACTGAGTCCTCAAGGACGGTGTGCTCCTTTATTTTCCAGGCTGAGGGTTTAAGACCCTGATTAATAAAGAAAAGGAAATTGTCAGGGTAGTATTGGAGGATTGGTTGAGGCGACGTGCGGCAGCATAAGCTCATCAGATCAACGCAATTTCCAATCCCGAAGTTTCCACAGCTTCGGAGTCCGAGAATGGTGGGGTTGGACTAATCCCTGATGTGGAATAGAAAGGAATAGGACTTAAATTAATGAGAAGGAATGAAACTTGTTGTGACAACAACTTTTTGAAAAATTACACAATTTGTTTGCTTTTATCTTCTTCATTACTTATCATTCGCTAATTATTATCCTATGATTTATGGAAAACCCAACAGGTGCCGGTGAGCCATCGCAAGGACTTTAGTAGACATCCATCCAGCCACAGTAGCTTTACTTTGTAAGGTAGTTAGTAATCTTTTTGTGTAATTTCCTTTCAAGGTGATGTACATGTAAATGGTTATAGTGAGACAATGTATCATCTGAAATTTATGTTATGAATCGAAAAGTGTTGAAATACTTTCTTCCAAATATACTTTATTTGCAGTCTGTTTCTGAATGTTAGTTGTGATTGCTGAATAAATTATTGCCAAGTAACCATATCCGGTTATGGGAGGATCTGACGGCCCGAGAATCGGGGTCATGACATATACCCCCCTATACTTACCTTTTGTTATGTCCTCATAACACTAAGTGATATAAAGCCATAGCTCAAGTTGAGATATAGGAAATGAACTGGAATTGTGGAGGACACCCCCTATACTTAGGTTAAAATAAACTAAGTATCAGGGAGAAGGGAAAATGAGTCTGGAATTTACGGGGACTCAGGCCCCCCTATACTTAGGCTGAGAATAACTTAAGTAAAGATATGGATAATTGAAGTTGGGGACACATGAGGGAAATAAAGAGATTAGGATGGATTCACACGTAAATGAATGAATTTATGGAGATGAATGGACTACCTAGGGTCTGTGGGAGGGTGTCGAAAACAAACAAGGCTCAATCAACCAAGCATCACCCTTGATTCACCATCTCACACATGAAACCAACATATGTTGGCCAATTATATTTTCATTTTTATTGGTGATAAAAGCAAATTCATTCTAATTTACGCAAGGTTTAATGATATGTCAAATCAAAATATCCTACGTAAAAAGAGTGTTGCTCTCCCCAAAATTGATTTTACTCCATTTTATTTGCTTAACTTGCATTAACGGTCCCAATTTTAGATTCAAAATTATCACTGATTTTAATGTGAACATAAATCAAGCAAATATTGTCTACCGACCATTCCCAATTTCCATTTAATCCTATGTGATCAATCCAGGAAGATAAATTGAGAAAAAGTCGATGCATACGATAAAATATGATCTATGATAAAGAGAAAAACTCGTAGTGATTGTAGCTTTCTTCGCGAAAAACAAACTGAATTAAAATCAAATTCTAAATGTATGCAAGACGATGAAAACCGCGCCTAGAATGCTTCTATTAACGGGAAAGAACATATTTGATTTTTGAATAAGTAAAGCAATGTCTACATGTATCTCAATTTAGTGTGTCCTGCCTACGATCAAATACATAAGATATAAAATGAGAATAGCTCGGAGAGTCGCGTGCCTAATCCTACATCAACACTCAAGTGGGGAAAGTCCTACACAACCACAGTAACCTTCGTTCATTTATAATCACGGGTCTTCAAACAAAGACCATTGTAAATACGGTTATTTACACGAATGCGTGACAATGCAAGACCTTAATTCTCGTTTTTCTCCAATGGTGCTTCTGCGACTCCTCATAGCAAGAGCTCATGCTCCTTGCCTCCTTGATCGCCAAGGAACCCTGCCACAAAATGCAAGCATTAGATATATATTAGAGAATTATCAGAACCATGCGTGTGAAATGAACAACTTGACCTACAAGTTAGAAATTATCACTTAATCAAAAAATAAAAATCTAAACAAAACAATGAGTCGTGTCCTTGGAAACTGCACCATTTGATGAACCGTGAAATCGCCCTCTTAAAAGTATCGAATTAACATCCGAATCTCATTGTAGTCAAGCAAAATCAGGTCGATCAAAACCCACTCCAATTGATTTGTCAACTAAACAAAGCGATCACATTTATTTACTTGGTCGGCCCAAGGTCAAACTCATGGACACGTGCCTCTTAAGTACTTATTTAAACTCCTAATACTCAGATGAAGTGATGAATTGATAACTAATAGGTCATCACACACAATGACAAATGATGCAGATGAGATAGCCATTTTTATTTGATTTTTATAAAGCAATGTAATACAAATATAAAACTATGAAAATATGCCCATCTTAACAAAATTATTGAGTCATACAAATGAATTCAATTCCAGGTTCAATTAATGAAGCAACTTTACTTGATGAACTAATAAGAGGCATGAGAAATCATTACACAATGACACTATATTACTAGAATTAATCCTTAAAATTTCAAGTGTCAAATTAGAAAATAAATCATGCCACATGATAGACAATAAAATAAGCTTCAAAACAAACTGAACTCAACTAAAATAGAGATCATATGCTCAAGATATTCACAAAAGAGTCCATGGACATAAACATAAAGAAAACTTCAAAATAAATAGATAAAACATTACAATCAAGTCCCTAAAATGGATGAATGCAATTAAGAAAAGTCATGAGGCCTTCCCTGTAATTTTCTCATACGCCCGGCGGCTAACTAGCTATTATTAATACCCATAGGGGTCTGGTGCAATTAACCCCAGGCGCACATGCTATGCACATGCTCAGAGGGCCTAATTGCAATTTGGAGAAGTCGACAAGGCACCCATGCAATTTACCCAGCCCTCACATGACCTGGGCAGTCTCGGGCTCGGGTGCTAGGTTTAGGCGCATGGTTGGAGGCTCGGGCCACATGGCGATAGATGGCACTCTGGCTTAGCTCGAGTGCAACGAGCCTGGAGGTTGGATGAAGAGGCTCGAAGCATCGTCGTGTCTTCTTATGGACCACCCGATCATAGAGATCGGATGACACATGTACGCCTTTGTTCTTCAACATTGCCACCTCTTGAGGCGGACTTAGCGAGGCTCCAATGATTGGCTTACAGCTCTGCCCGGTCGTGGTTGGACGTCAGGAGCTCAGGGAAGGCTATAGAAGTGTCGTCGATGAAGCTCTGACATAGGAGAACATTTGGGGCGGTCTAGATTTTAGTGGCGACATGAGACCACCGGAGATAAATCCCTTGAAGGTAGCACCGTCGAAGGCTCTGACCAGTGAAAGAAGTACCTGCAAATGTCGGTCCATAGCTGAATCGTGCGTGCGTAGGGCGAAGTGAGTAGAGCGGGGTTCCATGCGAGCAGAGAAAAGGAGGAACCAGTGCTCAGTCTCCGACGAACTGGAGAGGAGGTGCAATGAGGGTATTCAAATGATGGAGAAGAAAAGGAGGCGAGTTAAGGGTGGCGCGAACATGAGCGAGGAGAGGAGAAGCTAGTGCGGTGGTCAATTAGAGATGGAGTTGTGTGCAAGCGCCTAATTAATTCGAAGAAACTAGAAGAAGAAGCATAGGAGACTTACCTAGAGATCAAGGTAGAGGAGGTTGGCTTGGGCGAGCACCGGTGAGCGCTCCAATCATCGCTGGACTCTCGCAGCCATGGAGAGCAGCTTGCCGACGTGTTAAGGTTGGGGGCATGGCCTACCATGGACAAAGGTCTCACTAGAGTCGTTGGTCATCTTCGTGACCTCAATCTGACCTTCCCCTGTCACGGAGAGATGGAGATATGATGGGCTAAGCCCTCATACAGATGGACAAGGTTAATATTGGGTGGAGACAGCGTATTTGAAGGATGAAGGTCCGAGATATAAATAGTGGAAGATGTGGATGGCGGTTGAGGTATGGAGTGAGAGAGTGTGTGAGGGTGTTCTTGCAAATTAGCCAGCCCTGCATGTCACATGCATGAGAGGGCTAGACATGGAGGGCATCGTAGGCTTGGAGCTGATGTAATGGGGGCTGGTGGCTCAGGGGATGGCTCAGAAGGATCAAGCCTGCAATTTCAGTGCTGGTGATGTGGCCACCTCTGGACCTTTGGATGGCCACCGCATAGGTGCCATCCAACGGCACCTGCACTTTCATATCGCCAGAGGAGTAGTGGCGTAGTTGGAGCTCCGAAGAGTACGCTAGAGCTCATATGAGTTCCTTAGTGACTGGGGAAGATCCTAGGACCTTTGTGATCATATGGCGAGGTTAGTCTTCGATCGTGAAGCTGCCAGGATAGCTGCAGATAGGGTCGGTGTCACCTCACTGGAGAGGGAGCTCGAGATCGATGAGGGTGTGTGATCTCCGGCCATTGAATCACCTACAAGTCTTAGAATGATAGTCGAGGCGTGCGTGAAGAGTGTGCCGGTGAAATGGGGCGGATAGAGGGACGTGGGGTGACTGGAGGTGGAGACCATTGTGCTTCTTCTCCGACGGAGCAAGGAAGAAGGGGGTGGGGTAGAGGAGGTTCTGGAGAAGGGGAATTGGCGAGCGGAGGTGTTGGCGAAGATGATGGTGGAGTGGCGGAGCACAAGGCTAGGTCAAAGTCATTGGAAGTAAGCAGAGGTGTGGGGATAATTCAGAGAAAATTAAAGAAAAATAAAGAGAGGAGTACCTCGCTGGAGCGGGGAAGAAGGAGGTTATCGGGGAGGCTCTAGCTGAGGCTCCTTGAGAGCCTCTGATCCTCTTATGATGTGATAAGCTTGGGGCTCGGTGCTCAGCAGTGCCAAGGCGGCCGCGACATGGCCAAGAAGGCCATGGATCACACCGGAGATTGGATGGACGTCGTCGCCTTGATGCCCTCTACTGTCACCGGAGGGTGGAGAAGCTATGCCAAAGCCTCATGAATGGTGGATGGGGTGTACAGTGGTGGAGTGGAGGCTTTATAAGGGGGAATCTGGATGTTTCATGGTTGTGGGGGAGGTTTTGAACAGCTATAGGAATGATGGAGCAGTGATGAAGGGGAAAATGAAGTCTCTGCAAGGAAGGTGGATATGGGGGCGACATGATGGTGGCATTAAGAGAGGGGAAGATGACCACAGATACCTTCCAATATAGGAAGGGGGCGGAGCGGATGCGAGTTGAAACGGTTGGGAGAGGGGTGTTTGGAGGTAGGGGACGAAGTTCCAACCACTAGATCTAACGACCCTCGTAGAGGCAGGGAGGGGCAGCTTGGATGAGGTTCTGAAGATGATCTGATGGCTGGGAGTGGAGAGGAGTGGGTGGTTCTGATGGAATTTGGATCCCATCCAACGACAGGGGTGGAGTGATGACGTGGCACGAAGGGAACCATAGGATTAAAGAGATCGGGTGGTTGATGTTTAGGCAGGGAGGTGCGGTTGGGATTTCATCGAGAGTGATGATCGGATGGTGGTGGTTGAGGTGGTGATGGAGGGAAGAGATGAAGTTTCCTGGTGGAGATCAAAAGGTGGAAATCGATGTCAGGTGGCGTGATGAGGGGCAACTACGTCGGTGGCCTAGAGCGTAGATCAAAAATTGCTAAAACAAATATAATTCTAAAAGAATTAGATAGAGGAAAAATTAGGAAAAAGTCAAAACATGAAAGTTGTAGATCTCGATGAGATGTACAAGTTTCATGTTGGACAAAAAGTCAAAAGAGGTCATTTATACAAAAAGTATTTTGGAGGGTATTTTTAAAGGGATAAAAACACCACGCTTTTGGGATTTGATATTTTTTGTATTTTTTATCTCTTTTAAGGGTTAGGATAATTATATACAATATTAATCCTAATTTTTAGAGGTTTTTTAATAAAAATAGAAAAATAAAGAATAAATGTTAGTAATTAAATACAATAAATATAGGTTAATGATACACAGTTATGTACAAATAATAACAAGGAATTATAAGTGATTTTTATTGATTTGTTTAAGCTAGGAGTTTAATATGTGGATTTTAATATGATGAAGACGAGATTCATCAAGCTCCTTGTGACCGTTCTCCCAAAACAAAGAGGGTAGCTGCTAGTACCTCGAAGATATCTCAAGATCTACTCAACTACTTCCCAGCGTTGTCTCCTTGGAGTTGAGATGAACCTACTAACAACTCCTATTGCATGAGTAATATATGGCCTCGTACAAACCATCGCATACATGAGACTACATGTGGTTGATGCATAGGATACTCTTTTATGTCTTTCTTCTCTTCATTATTCTGTGGACTATCTTTGAATCTCAACTTAAAATGCACTCCAAGAATGGTGATAGATGGAGTTACCTTCTTTATATGAAATATCTACGGTACCTTTGTAATGTACCTTTCTTTGGAAAGACACAACCTTCTTGCATTTCGATCTCTTTTGATCTTCAAGCCTAAAATTTGGCTTGCATATCCCAAGTCCTTCAAACAAAAGGACTTTCTCAACTCCTTCTTCAAGTAAGAAATTCCCCCATTATTGTTGCCAAATCAACATATCATCAATATAAAGCAATAAAATGATGAATTCATCACCTATGAAATTTTTCATGAAAACACAATGGTCTGGAGTAGTAAGTGAAATAGACATACTCACCCATGAATGACTCAAACTTCTTGTACAATTGCCTTGACATTTTCTTTAAGCCAAATATGCTTTCTTTAGCCTGCAAACATGGTTTTCCTTGCCTTTGACTACAAAACTCTCTGCTTGAAACATGTAAATTTCCTCCTCAAGATCACCCCAGAGGAAAGTTGTCTTCACGTCCATTTTGTTCAACCTCTAGTTCAAGACTAGCTACCAAGCTGAGAATCACCCTGATAGAAGACATATTCACCACAGGAGAAACGAACTCCTCAAAGTAAATTCCCTTCTTTTGATTGAAACCTTTCAGTACTCCTACCTTTGTACCTTGGGTTTGTAGAGTATTCATCATGGTTCACTCTATAAAACCACTTGTTTCTCAAGGCATGTTTACCTTTGGGCAACTTCACAAGCTCAAAGGTGTGGTTATCACAAAGGGACTCCATCTCTTCTTTAATAGTTTCTACCCATTTCTCCTTGTTTGCATCTTGCAATGCTTCTTCATTGCAATCAAGCTCGTTATTATTTGTCAATAAAATGTACTCATGCAGAATAAATGAACAATAAAACTCAACACCCGATAAAATCATGTCAATCAACAATCAACTACATAATAAATGAACAATAAATATAAGTGAGATGGAATTTATTATACCTTACAAATAAGTATGTATAATATGCAAAAGGAGCAATGGGGATATGTACAAAAATTGATAATCAAGTTGAAAATCGGCAAATGTATTTTTTGTGTTTTTAAAGAGGTTTTCAAATTTTTGTGTGTTTTTACTATTTTATAAATTTATTATAAATTTTCTTAATGTTTTATATTTTTTGTGTTTTAATTTTATAAATTTTATTTTTTTTTCAACTTTTCTGATTTTTAGTTTTTTTTATGGTACATAATAAGCATATACATACCTATATGTAATAATATGTATAATATAAATATTATATAAAAAATATATCAATTAAGAAAATACAAATAAAAACAATCCTTTTTATTTTTTAAAGGTTTTCAAAACTATTTATGAGGTATTTGTAATAATAATATTAATTATATGTAATAATAAGGAATATATTATATATAGTATATAGAGTTTTATACTTATAAATATAGATATATATATATACTCACAATTTTAAAATAAAATATTTTGTGTTTGTATAGTTTTCGTCTATTTTTATGAATTTTCTTATAACTTTTAATATTTTTACGCATTTTAAAATGATTTAGATGCTCAAAATAGTGACTTATAATGATAGGCCAGATTGTTTTCGGAATTAAAAATATATAAATATTTCAAAAATTCTCAAAATTATTTTTAAAATATAAAATATAATATAGATAAAATCAGAAATGGAAATAAATATTGGTAGGTTTTTATATATTTTTACTGATTTTTATAAAGTCTTTAGGGTTTTTAAAATTTTAAGAGTTTTTGATAAAATTTTGCAAAATAAAATGTCAGAGAATGAAAGATCTTAAATAACAAACAGAATCTTTGGAACATTTCAAATCATTTTATAATTTTTAAGGATTTTTAAATGTAAAATAGGGAAAATTAACTATTTTGTATTTTTATAATTATGAGGATAATTGTAAATGTCTCAAGAAAAATATGTGTGATATATTATGATTTCAAGCTCTTAAAATAATTTTCCTATAAATTGTAATACAAAATATTATTTTTAATAATGAAAATACAAAAAGTAAAATTAAATGTGTTGGCAGGGATCTAACTGCAACTAAAATAATGTTTCAATTCATTCTAGAACACCTTACAAAAGTACAGGGGCATACATGCAAAAATCTCAAAGATACTAATATTAAATATACTAGCACATGTATTTTTGCAATATCCAAAAAGTTATGGATTATGGTAATAATTTTCTACAAATTAACACTGATATTTAATTTCTTTGGACCAAACAATAGCACAAACTTGAAGGGGTGTCCTTACAAAATACCTAATCCCCTCACGCGTACATGCACGTGAGGTGGCATGAATTAGACTAAAGTGTAAATATGGAATGCTTAGGATCCTACGAGTAAATATTACAAAAAATATTTCAACTACAATTAAAAGTTTATGGACTAAAAAACAAAAAGTACGGAAGAATATGCAATATACCATCAATACGCACAGATGGACGGCAGTTGGAGCGCGACTTATACATGTGACATGCAACGAATGGTCGATGATGCTTCGTAAATGATGGGCAGAGATTAGATCTCTCTCGTAGATATGACAGTTGGTCTTGGAAAGATCGGACGGTAGCTGCTACACATGGCGATGGGTCTTGATATGATGGTTGGGAACACTCTTGGAAGAACAAGGAAGAACGCCTAGTTGGGTGAGCTTTAATCCAACCTCATACTCGACTCTGACAACCTGGGAAGCTCCCAAATATCTCAAATGAAGTTGACGCTCCTCCACGATGGTTGGGATGCTCAAAAAGCTTTGAGACCCATTACTAGGGTCCTGGAAGCTCTTGGTATACTTCGTCAGAACAAAAATTGACCCGATCGAGTCCTCAAGCACGAGAACTTACAAAATTATCTTGCAAGGCAAAAAAAAGTGAAATGGATCAGAGTGGAGGTTTTTGGCATGCGATGGAGGTAGAAACCTTGATCTCCTGACCTGTGCATGGTAAGGTGGATTAGTGGGGTGCTGGAGGTTCAGAAGTAAAGGAGAGAGAAAATGGGATGGTCAACAAGTTGAATGTGGTTGAGACGGTAGAGAACGATGTCCGAAACTCGCGAGCTCCAGCGAACCAATGTCAAAATTTTACGTTAAAGTGACAGATCAAAGCTTAAAAGAAAAACTATAAATAAAGGATACACCTAAATCTACCTAAAAAACTAAGAAAGCAGAACAACTCGTACCAGAGATCGGGGAATAGGAACCTCATCGACGAAGCTCCATCGTGGTGTGGATCTCTTCAAAAAAACCTCCCCTTCGTGCACTGCAAATCCACAAGGAGCTTGTTGTCTTCGATCTCGACTTGTTTTGGATGGAATCTTAGGGTTTAGGGAGGCCAAAATGGATCAAATTCAAAATGACGAAGAGGAATACCTTATGTATATGGCGAGATTTGACTGTGGATTCGGCTCTATGTAGTGATCCATCGATCAAGGAGAGGTGCGCGTGTAAAAGAGCAAGGATCGAGGATGAAAAATCATGAAAGAAGAGAGCAGAATTTGTGAAAGCCTCAAACATTAAAAATTTGAGAAATTGAGGTATTCTCTTCTGACAATCATAGAACCTTGGCGAGCACGGAGTTGATCGGGGTCAACGTCGACTCGCATCCCATTGGTCCACACTAGCCGCTAGTGGACAAAATATGGACTTAATCCCTTATTAAATATATTTAAAATAACAAATGATTTTAATTTTTTAAGTTGAAATGTAAAAAAATATATATTATTTTATGTATTATTTTATTATTATTTATTTATTTTTACGACTGAATTTATTAGGTATTAATTTTTATAAGTATAATTATAGGTATATTTACATATGTATGACGTATTTTAATTTTATTTTGTATTTTATATTTTATTATTTTATGTAATAATTTTTTATATTTATAACTAAATACATATTTACATATGTCATGAAGTTATTTATTTACTTAAATAAATAGGTATATGTAATATATAAGTATATTATAGATATTCTTTACCTATAAATTAAAGTACATTATTTATTTTATTTTTGAAAACTTTATTTTATTTTTATTTTGTATATCTATTTTGAATAATATTTAAAAATATATAAAAATATGAGAAACTAAAAATTTTAGAATAAATATAATGATTATTTTATACACGTTGCACAATGAGGGTCCAAAAGCAAACTTTTGAATCTTAACTTCAAATAAAATGAACCACATTCATTAAATAGATAATTTAATTTTATGAATGTTAAAGGTGAGTTTGGTGACTTTTTAATAAAGTTTTCTTTGTGGCTTTTTATTATGTGTGTCACATGCACAATATGCATTATTTTTTAACGAAACAACTTTTGTAGTTTTTCTTTGTATTTTTATGTACAACTTTCATATAAAGGATTTGATGTAAAAAGATAGAAAAATAAAATAGGTCCCAAAATGCAATATATTGACAAACATAATTAGGGATTTAATCTATTTTCTGTGTAGTTTTTCTATCATATCTCCCCCTACTTTATACCTTGTCGACTAAGTCGTCATGATGATTGGATCTCAAAGTTTAGGGTCACTGAGTATCTTTGACATTTCATTCCTATTCTTTTCTTTCCTTTACTCATTTATTTTGTCATTAAATATAGTATTTTGTACCATATTTATGTGTCTATTATTGATTGTTATTTTTCATAAATTAATGCTATACACATGCATTTAACTGCGGATTTAAGACCAAAATGAGAGAATAAAGGTGATAAAATGGAGATTCATCTCCCCCTATACTTGTCTTCGCTAGTTCATAGCAAACACTTATGCTAATGAGTGCAGAAAGAGAAAAAATAAAGAAAAGAAAATAAATAAATTGGATAGATTTTAACTTTGAACTTATCTCCATAAAATCAAAGTTTGGAGCTCAGTCAAATCTTTGAATTTTTCGTTTGGTAGGAATCTTATTGGGAAGCGGACTTGAAACTCAATAGCATTTAAGAACAACTAAATGGTGCCAAAGTCTCCTCAAAAGCCATGTAACGTAATCCCTTATGACTATGAGTTTATCTTGTACAGTGTTAGTGATATGTAGTTCCTCTTGGCTGAAGTGGTAAAGGGACAGTCTTCTCCAACATGGTGACCCTAATTCCCCAATCCATGAACTCTTTATTCGAGAAGAGGGGTATTCCCTTATAAGTTCAAGTGCAACCGGCTCATGAAGAGGAGGTGGAGAAGAGAATGGACGACATCCAATGTAGCTACCAATCCTGGGATGATTGATCAGTGTAGCCATGTCATCCAGCTACAAGCTCACCTGATCTTTGACTTTGAAGCTTAAGCTTGCTTATTGAATAAATATACATACTCTGACGTGAATTGATTTTTCTTTGATTTTGCTCATCTATTATTTAGATTTTTTATTTTGATTTTTTTAAACACTATTTATAATAGCATTTACATAAGGACTTTTCCCTCCCGATCCAATAGATTATCCCTCTTTTGAATTTGCAACCCACTGCCTTCTGTCTTCGGACCTCATCGCTACAGGATTGGGTTGGGGCACAATGGTCACAAATAGGGGTGTAAACGAGCCGAACATGAGCGAACCAACCCAGGCTCGGTTCGGATCGTTTAGCATACTTTCAGGCTCGGGATCGGTTCGGCTCGATAAAATGAAAACTGTAATCAAGCTCGGTTCGGCTCGGGTAAGGTTAGTAAAGGTTCGGTTCGGCTCGTTAAAGGTTCGTTTAAGAATAAATGTTGTGCATGTGTTTCTGTTCAAAGGAAAAAAACCGTAGTTGCAGGGGAGGGTTTTGTGGGGTTTCGGGAATAGGGAATAGGGACTTAGAGAGTGAATGATTGGATGGATTTGGAAAAATAAGTGAATGCCCTTGTTAATATAGAATGTATTTTTCCTTGTATATACACAATATATATGTATATATACTTTTATGTATGTATGTGTGTATATAATCGAACTTTTAACGAACCGAACCTGAGCGAACCTATGTTTTTGAGGTTCGGTTTGTTTATTTAATCGAGCCCAAGCACGTGTTCAGGTTCGGTTCATTTATTTTCGAATCAAATCTGAATCGAACTTTTAGCGAGTCGAATCCGAGCGAATGTCGAACTTGAAAAGTTTCTGACAGCCCTAGTCACAAATTGTAACCGTATATTTCCATTCTCTTGTGTTTCATGATGGCAAATCCATCCCTCTACCACTTCAACTAAGTTGAGCAGAGTGTATGGTGCAGGTGTGCAAGTTAGGTCATTGTTAACAAGAGTCATGTGTGTGTTTTGAAATATTATACTTAGGTTGTCAAATGACATATGAACTTAGTCTTGTGGTCTCAAAGAATTAAGTCTAGAAGACCTGAAGCGCCTCAATTCCAGTTCCTATAAGGTTTATGTGATTACGTGGATTAAGATCCAACTAGACTCCAATCTTCAAATTTTATTTATACTAGTTCAATTGTATTATCAATTAAAAAATGCAAATGCAATGCAACGAAAAGGAAAATCTTTTTGTGAAATACTTGTTATTTCTGAACTTTTTATGGATTTTTGGAAAAAAGTTTTTCAATTTTTTATGTACAATTTTAAAGTATTTTCTAATTTTTCTGGTTTGAAATTTTTGAAAATTTAAGGATTTTAAAATAAAGGTTAGTGAAAGTAGTATGTAGATATTTAGATGGGAATGCGTCAATATTTACAAGAATTATTTGAAGAATTTACACTAGGAAATTATACATGAATAAGTTAGTTGTTATTTACACAAGGTTCTCAAAACATTCAAAATCATTTTCATAAACATTTTGAAAACTTATTTTTTAAAAGTAATTTTTACATAATGTAAATATTTACAAATTTTGAAATTCATTTTCCAAAGAATTTTCAAATACTATGTATATATTTTTTAAACTATTTTTACAACCATTTTTCAATTCATTTGCAAATCAAATTTTAGAAATATTTGAAAAGACTCACAATAGTTTCACAAAAGTTTTCCAAATGATTTTCAAAAGATTTTTCAAGACATTTTCCAAATATTTTTCAATATATTTTGCAAAATATTTTAAACCGATTTATTAACCGAAATTATGAATAATTTGATATGTGTTTAAATTTATTAATTAACCATATTATTGAAAATACGAAAGTACGGATTACGGTTATAGTATATCCAATGTATATACGATCCCCTTATACTTATTTTGAGATATGTCCTCATAGGTTAGAGAGAAAAAGAAGACATAACTCATACTAAGTATAGAGAAGTATATATTACAATGACTAAATAATGAAAGAATGAGAAGTCAATTGTCCCCCCTATACTTAAGATCAAATAATCTTAATTATAGCATATTGTATGAAATGTAAGGAGGGTCAAAGGTATGAATTTCCGAAATCATCGAATCGACTTGTCTCCCCCTATACTTAAGTAAGATATCCCTAAGTATAGACAGAATACCAACAAGTTGGTAGACAAGTGAGGGATTAAAGAAGGAACAACTCGGATCACTCATCCCCCTTATACTTAAGATGGAGAATATCCTAAGTATAGTAGTGATGAAAGGGATGAGTGTGTTTTGAAATTATTAGGAATGAGAAGATAAAAATAATAAAAGATGAAAAGATGAAAATATTTTTTTTCTGATTTTTGAGCTTAAGTGTATGATATATCAGTATATATAAGCTCTTCTTGAAATACTACTTGAATCGAATCTATTATTGACAGGAATGCATCATGTTCCAAGTATGGATAAAACATATGTTTGTTTATCACAAAAGATTGTGCATCAAGTGACAATTCAGATATCAACAAGATTCCATTATCATGCACAGTTCTCGCTAAGAAAGGCCCTGTCCACTTTCTCTTCAGCTTGCTCGGAAATATTTTCAACTTAGCGTCAAACAAGAACACCTTATTCCTAAAATTGAAAGTCTTCATGTGGACATGATTATGGTGCCATTTCTTGACTTTCTCCATGTACATTACGTTGTTTCCTATGCATGGTCTCTAAATTCAAGTAGGCGATTCAGATCAACTTTCATGTTCTTTCCAGCTTTCTTGGAATCCAAGTTACACATACTCAGTGCCCATAAAGATTTTGTGAATAAGTTCCATGGGCAAATGACATGGTTTGCCATAGATGAGGTGATAGGGAGACATGCCTAGAGGATACTTGTACACAGTACGGTAATCCTAAAGAACTGAGTCGAGTAGCTGCAACCAGTTTGTCTTATCATATCATACAAGCTTCTACAGAATTATATTTATCTCCCGATTTAAACATCCAGCTAAGCCTTTAGACTGTAGGTGGTACGATATGTCAACATGATGTTCGATGATGTATTCTTTGGTCAGTTTCTTGACCTCTTTGTTTATGAAATGGATTCCCCCATCAGATATCAGAATTTTTGGTATCCCAAACTACGAGTTGATATTGTCATTGAGGAATCGACATACAGTCCGACTGTCTACGGATTGAGCGATGATAGCCTCCACCCAACGACTCACATAATCAATGATCATCAGGATGTATTCAAAACCCTAGTTGTTAGGGAATGTGCCCATAAAGTCAATACCCCATGCATCAAAGATCGATATCTGAATGTATTTCAAAGGCATTATATCTCTTGAAATGATTGTGCCACCCATTCTCTGATAGTCAGTGTATGTTTTTACATACTCAGTTGCATCCTTGAGAGTATTGGCAACTAGAGCCTACATTGAAGCACTTTAACTACCGTTTTCTTTTTAGAATGGTGTCCACCACCTTCAAGTTTATAATAATGTGTTAGGGCACATGTATTTTCCTCCTGAGGTATGCACTTCATGTGACAATGTCAAAGTCGGATTCCTCAACTAACAACTTATCTTGCCTAATTGACTATTTGCTTGTGGACAATCCAAAAAAATAAAAGACATGATATCACTACTTAAATTGTTTAACACCTTAAATGTACTCTATAAATTATACTAAAATGTGCATATTGAATGAAAAAATGTAGCCTTTTCGTATGGTGCAGTTGAAAATCTTGTGAAAATGCATGGATATTGAGCTGCAAGTAAATGGCATAACTACTTAGCATTCACATTGCAATTCATAATTTATAACTTATAACTTAATGTGAAACTATCAATCACTCCAGTAAAAGATTATATATATATATATATATATATATATATATTAATACAAGGAGAGGGGAATACAACCCCTTAGCATTCAAGATGGTATGAAATCGTGTGGTTTAAGGTTAAGGAGGTTCTAGGAAATATGATGAAATTTGTCCTCTTTTTTTAGCTCCCCCTTAATAATCCTTTTAAGAAGACCTCAAATCCAAGATACACCCATATACAATATAAATATGAAGTTCAACAATCTAACATGGAGGTTAAAAACTCATATCACTTAAAGGACTTAAGCAAGCATTTTATAGGTCACCACTATGCTTGAGTTCCTTATATGAGCTTTAAAGCAACAACGGAGTCGAACTCATCTCTCTAAGGTTGATTCTCTTGGAATACGGAAGATGAACTGTAAGATTAAAATGAGATGTCTTATGACCAAAATTATTGGGCAATTATAACCTTAGTTCCCTAATGTTAGGCAAACTAATGATGAATCCCTCCCATCTTTCTCACTTTTTAGCCCTTATTTTGTTCCGTCTATTGGATTAATCCCACATATGTTGGGTTAGGTCAAGTCACTTGAGTTAACCTACTTAGCTCAATTAGAACCAACCACTAAGTACCCCATATCAACTATGCCACTATAAATTGTAACTAATCCATATTTCTTTTAGAACTCAACTTGGATAACTTCTTTTACTTGGGTCATGAGCTTACATGTAGTTGGTTCATGAACCAATTCAACTTGACTCAACCAAGAGTTAGATGTACTCAAACAAAATCTGATTCGGAAAAATTGAGATACTCGAATTTACTTTTTTTACTTGTCTAAATAATACATTTAAAATATAGTTTAGGTACCTGCTACCACTTTATGTGGCGTCCATTTGCTTAAGGTCAATTCTTACTGCTAAAAAAATCAACTAAATTTTGTAAATTTAAATTTAAATTTTAAAATTTTTGAGTTTTAATACCTTTGAGTTTTTGACAAGTGAAGCGAATTTAAAAGAATTCAAAAAAAATTATCCATAATAATACGATGATACAGATGAAACATGTAAATAGTAGTTTTGATTGATAAAAAAATCAATAACTCCCAGTTAGGTAGGCCCCCCCCCTCTTGAGAGAGCCGCCGACCACATCACCGGTTTAGAAGTCCCGGTGGCAAGTAGATCGGTGCAGCGGCGGAGGTATGTGGTGCCAGTCGTGCCGGGAGCAGTACAGCGCGGCGGACGCGGGGACTTGCAAGGAGTGCTACGAGGAGGCGAGCGAGACCGAGGAGGAGCTCAAGAGGGAGATCGACGACCTCAAGTCCAAGGTCTCATTCCTCCGCGTCGACCCCCACCTCTCCGCCTCCACCGACGTCGTCCTCCACGCCTCCTCCGATTGCCCCGCCATCCCCGCCCACAGGGCTATTCTGGTACGTTCTCCTCCTTCCTATGTCCTTTTCTTCCTGTAGATTCCCCGTGAAAAACCCGCTCGTGTCTTCATTCTTCCAGTAGATTCCCCAGCCTCAGACGAAGTACTGCACAATCTCCACGACATTCCAAAACAATCATCAAAACTAGTGCGATCCCATTGTTTGATGCCCTTTTGCTAAAATCCACACTCCACGCATGGCCGTTATTGAGCAGAAGGCCCATCCAAAACCACGATCGAAAGTAGCTCTAACGCGGTTTATATCACCGTAATTTTCCTCAAATGAGCAATAGCAAGACACAGTGCGTCTAAACCTTCCGAGGTGTGAGGTGACAACCTGATTGAATCGAGGCAACATGTAATATATCACTTGTTAAAACTTTTACAATTCAAATCATATGTTTGATATTTATGTTAAAACATAATAAATGCAAAATAGTTTATTTCTTCTTTCATAACTTCTAGTCTCAAGGAACAAAATAAGAAGTGGGATTTAAAATTCTAAAATAAGTAGGTCAAAATGATTATGTAAAACATATAAGGTATTATATCAGTTATAGACATGTAATGGAAAGTGTATATATTTGACAATATAAATTAGCTTATTAGCTGTAAACAAATATGTAATATGTATGCACGTATGTATCTATATCAACAGAGATACATGAAAGTAGTACTCAAAAAATGACATTTTTAAGTTATACCAAGGTATAATAATTATTTTTATTATATACAATTATATTACTAACATATGCATAATTTATAAAGTGTAAAGCAATAAAGGCATCGAATGATGTAATGAAGGGTGATGAGGTAATGATCAAGATGAGCATGCCCATTACGATTGAATTCCTTACCTTGGACACGTGCAAGGCCACCTTTTAATATCTCATTTAACTGGATAATTCGAGGTAACAACTTTGACATCGATGTACTGATCAATCATTGATGCATTGGGATATGTTCTGATTCGATGTTTTGCTTAATGACAATGTATGGGTACCAATCACTTCTGCATCATGGCAAAAGACATGGGATAACCGTGATTGATTGATCTCTTCCCTTCAATACATCATCTCTAGCCTCTGCTAATAATCCTTCTATTGTTGTTCTTGTGATCAATCAAACTTCTGATCGATCACCACCTGCTTCTGTTTTTCTAATCAATCACCACTTACATGCTGATCAACAAGTCTTGATTTCTGTCCAATACTGGTTGATCACCATCCTTAATATAGTCAATAACTTGTGGATTAAGTAAATATGGTTGAAAATTACGGTTTAGAAGAAGACAAGGTTGTGGTATCTCGTGTATAAGGTTGTTTGACAACACGAGCTTCCAGATGTACATTAATAAGCATAACGAAGGACAGCTATGTCCTGTGGATGTCTGTTGCAGAAATGGAATAATTGTTCGTGGGTGTATTTGTCTATCTTAAAGGCATGAAAATATGCCCAAGGTGGATGATTCATCCAGAGATTAGTAGTGGCATTAGGGACAATAAGGTTAAGATATGGATAACTATTTATGTAACACAAAGCTGCAGTTGTTGATCATTTGGAAGAAGACCATATACCTTATATGCACCATTCTTTCTAGCATATTTGGCCAAATAAAAATAAGGTTAGAATTTACCAACTTACCTGTATGATACATGGTTTTTGACAAGAGGAGATGGTTGTTGTTAGCTTGTATTGAGCACTGAAATTTAAGTGGGAGGACTTGGATTACAATGTTTATGAAAATTGGCAAACTATCAGAGTCAACATTGCCATCGAGTATGTGTGATAACTTCCTACTTTAGAGGAAGTGTACCGTTGTATTCAGATTGAGGCTGATAGAAGAGGGTGATGAGGGTTAAACTTACAAATTTGTGTACCTCACAACAGAATGGTATAGCTGAGAGGAAACTCCGACACTTGCTAAATGTTGCCAGATCTCTTCTTAGTCAAATGAGTGTTTGTAAACAATATTGGGGAGATGCTATCCTTACTGCAATGTATCTCATCAATAATGTTCCTTCATATGTTATGAAAGGGGCAACTTCATTTTTTACGCTACCGAGTCTTCTTTTCCCATACCTCTGCAAATTTTTGGTTGTATTGCCTTTGTTCATAACTTTCATGCAACTGACAAATTATCCTCTCGTGCTGTCAAATGCATCTTTCTTGGGTACTCTCGTACTCAGAAAGGCTATCGCTGCTATGATCCTGTTGGACGTCGATACTATGTGTCTGTTGATGTCATCTTCTTTGAGCAAACAAGTTATTTCATATAGACTGTGAGTGACATTCGTCCTGGAGTCTGGACCTCCGTCCTCCGTCAATCTTCTATACTCGCCAACTTACCTCTATACCTTCTACACCAGTATCTGCACCTTTACCTGCTCCTTTTATGCAGGATGATATGACCACTTCGAGTGCTCCCACCACTGCTATCCCAGATGTACCTGGGGACTTCCTATAGCTCTATGCAAGTAAAAAAGCAATGTACGTATCACTCCATGTCACATTTTACTTCTACAGATGGTTTGTCTAGCTGTGACAAGAGATTTGCAGATGTTCTGAATGCAATTTCTGTTCCAAGAGATCATTTCAGTGCAATGCATGATCATGATTGGCAATAGGCCATGGATGAGGAGATGGATGCACTTATCTCTCGAGGCATATGGGATCTTGTGTCGTGCCCTCCGAGAGTTCGCCCTGTGGCTTGTCGATGGGTCTTCACGACCAAACAGTCGCCCGATGGTTCTATTGACAGGTTGAAAGTCATATTTGTTGCCAAAGGTTTCACACAAACCTTTGGAGTTTATTATTTTGAGACCTTCTCGCCTGTTGCCAGAATGGGGTCGATACATACCATTCTCTCTATTGCTGCCAACAAGCCTTGACCCATTTATCAACTTGATGTAAAGAACACCTTTCTTTATGGTGATCTTGAGGAGGAGGTCTACATGATGCAACCACTGGGTATGTAGTCGAGGGGGAGCATGTATGTCGGCTATGCAAGGCCATTTATAGCCTGAAGCAGAGCTCAAGGCATGGTTTGACACGCTCACTACGGAGATCAACACACCTTGTTTTCAAAGGAACACATCTGACTACTCTGTCTTTGTTAGACGACGGTCTACTGGCACGATCATCCTTGCTGTCTATGTTGATGATATGGTTATCACAGGAGATGATGTAGATGGTATTCATGAGACCAAGACCTTCTTCCAGAAGGTCTTTGTCACGAAAGATCTCAGCCAACTTCGTTATTTTCTTGGGATCGAATTAATACACACTACAGAGGGGCTCCATCTTTACAGAAAAAGTATTGCCTCGATATTCTGACTGAGGCAGGACTTCTTGGATGCAAGCCATCTGGCATCCCTGCAGAAGTGAGAAAATATTCAACATTTACTGATCCAGCTTTTGAGGATGCAACACGATACAAAAGCTTAGTGGAAAAATTACTCTATATTACTGTTACTAGGCCAGGTATATTCATATGCTATAAGTAGAGCCCGTTAGCATATGGAGAAGCCCTTTACAGTCACTAGTAGGATGTTCTTTTGATCCTTTGATATTTGAAGGAATCTCCCAGACGTGGACTCTTCTATGGGGTGAATGGGTACACTAATATCTCCGCCTATACATATTCTGACTATGCTAGCTCTCTTGAGGACCGTTGATCCACTATAGGATACGCCATGTTTGTTGGGGATAACCTTGTCACCTGGCTAAGCAAGAAGCAGACTGTAGTTTCCAGATCCAGTGCGGAACTATAATACAGGGCAATGGCTTAGGCCACATGTGAGATCACATAGCTTGTTTCTTTCCTAACAGAACTTGGCATGTCAGTCGCCACTCTTGTACCGTTATACTGTGGCAACAAGTCTGCCACGTACATCGCCACCAATCCATTTTTCCATGAGTGGACCAAACACATTGAAGTTGATTGCCATTTTATTCGTGGTGCAGTACGAGGAGGACGAATCAACACTCCACACACCTCCATCGAACTTCAACTTGGAGACATCCTCACAAAGGCTCTTCCAAGGAAGCGCCAATCAAGCTCCAATCTTCAGATTTTTAGACTCATTCGATATTCAACATCAATCTTGAAAATGCAAATGGGTTTTGAAAATTTTATGGGGTTTTTGAAAAAAAAGTTATGCACATTTTTATGCAATTTTGAAAATATTTGCAAATTTTTATAGATTTTTGATTTTGCAAGTTAGTAATCTTTGAAAATAAAAGAGTTTGGCAAAAACCTATATACATGTATTTACACAAGAGTACGTCTTATTATTTACAATAATTTCAATGAAGAATTTACATAAGGTATTTACGGCTTTATGTATCGAGTTTGTAAGGAACTTCTATTTGTTAGAATGATATGCATAGTTCTCAAAATAATTTGAAAATATTTTCACAAATATTTTGAAAACTTTATTTTGCAATTAATTTGACAATACTTTTTTGCAAATATTTACAAAATTTGAAAATCATTTTCAAAGATTTTTCAAATAGTATGTATAGATTTTTCCAACTATTTTTGCAACCCATTTTCGTAACATTTGCAAATAGATTTTCAAAATATTTTTTTTCAAACAAAGGAATTTTTACAAGCAAAATAATTTTACAAAAGGTTGAAAACATTTTACAAAATAATTTTAAAATGATTTAAAAATTTTCACAGAGATTTTCAAACTACGTCTCTCTCCTTTTTCCGCCTTGTTGTTGGCCCGAACAGGACTCCCCGCTTTCGCGATCTCAATCAGAAAGTTCTGCCCACCCACTTGGGCCCTCCTCCAACCGAGTTTTCCCCCTGCTAACCTTCAAAACCTTCAAGATTGTCTCTATCGGCTCTCCGGGATAGGTGCCCAACGATTACACATACTCAATCTCCGCCACCCCTTCCAGCATGGCACGAAGGACACCAAAGGTACAGAGTTTCAGAGGCACTTTTTTTGATGCTGACACGCTCGACGAAAGTAGGTTGTCGCAATCCATCCGCGCCGACAATCTGCGCCACCTCAGACCCGTCCAACCTTCCTTAGACCATCTCAAAAGCTCTCTGGCCTCAACGCCCGCGAGACCTCTCTCCAGCACCTTCGTCGCAGAAAATGGGACCAAGTCCCCTCGAAACAGAGCTGCCGAAATCAGCCCCACGTCCGATGCGCCAATGAAAGGGGCCTCCCCAGGTTCACCTCCCGCACCAAAGAGCAGGCATGAACTCCATCCACCTTCGCTCCTACGCACTCCGACGGTGAAAGGACAACAACTTGCCCTGTGCGATAATCCTTTGCACTGGAAGCAGTGGATAACGTCACGACATTGTCTTGCCCAGTGAGAGACTGAACTGCATCGGAAGCAACCCTTCCCGAACGGATTGATTAATGGTCTTGATCCTCCTTCAGCCTAGTTTCGTCGACGGTGCTTCCTTCGGCTCGAGACCAACGCCCACCCCTCTTCGACGCTCTCTCTCGTTCTCCCTTCAAACTCCGCTTCTCAGCGATTCTCCCTCTCCCCACATCTCCATCTCCCCAAGTTTTTCTACAAATAAACAACAACCCTTCTGAAATAGTATATCTTGTAAGGTTTGGCGTCGATGCGAGGTCGCAGTGACAAATGAACCACCTTTGGAGGAACATAGGGTTGGAGGTGTTCAAGAAACTTTCATCCATGAATCGGTGGTCATTCATAAAGGTGTTTTTGGCTCAGACTATGTATGACCATTCTTCGTCGAGCATCTTGGTGGGCAATGGATTTCCTGATGTCAACCAATGATCCTACTACCTCCTAGTTAACTCTGAGCCCAACTGCAATCCATCAGATAGAATCTCCACCACCTCCCCCTATTTCTTAAGGGTGTAGAGAAGAAGGAGATCCAAATCCTGTCAAAGAAGCGAGGTTGCCGACAATGTGAACCACCAGCCAAAGGAAAGCCTTCCACCACAAGAATGCTTTGATCTCATCTTCATATAATCCTTGAGCACACATGATGTCATGTAGTTGCATTGCGTCACTATTATAAGAAATTGTGAATGTGTTATACCCGAGAACCCTATGGCTCTCTTATATAGGGAGAAGACCCAAGGGGTAAATTATGTAATGCATATGAAAAAAATAGAAAAATACATAAATAGTACATAAAAAATATCTCTATACCCCCTCAAAGTGGAACATAGATGTCGATCATGCTTAGTTTGGATGAATACTTTTGAAAGGGTCCTTTGGTTAATGCTTTGGTGAGGGATGTCAGTAGTATGCTCCCCCGGGCTGACATAGGATGTGGTAATGAAGTCTTTTTGAATCATATCACGTGTATAGTGACTGTCCACTTCAATGTGTTTTGTTCTCTCATGAAAAGCAAGATTATTAGCAATGAATAAAGCCGCCTGGTTGTCACACTGTAATTGCATAGGAAGCGATACATCAATGTCTAGGTCAACTAGAACAGACCTGACCCACATCATCTTTGTGCTATCTTATGCCATAACTCTGTTTTTGGATTCAACACTAGATATGGCAGCAACCGTTTGCTTCTTGCTCTTCCATGACACTAGAGAGACACCAACAAATACCACAAAACCTGAAGTAGATTCCTATTCATAAGGGATCCTGCATAATGTGCATATGCGCATGCTGTGATAGTAAGATATGCCCCTTTTCTGAATAATAACCATGCACTTGAAGATGATTTCAAGTACCTCAAGATCGTATGAACTGCATCCATATGCACATGCCTATGTTGCTCCATGAACTGACTGACCCGACTAACAACAAATGAAATGCCTAGCCTGATAATAATAGTAACATAAAGTAGCTTCCCCACAAGTTCTCTATATTTTCTCTTGTCCACTTCTATATCATCATCGTATAGCCCCACGCTTGGATTCATAGGAGTAGTACCAGGTCTGCATCTAATCATGCATATCTTGGCTAGAAGATATGTACCATACTTTCATTGGGTCATTACCAGATCCTGCTTGTTCCTGGCAAATTCTAATCCCAGAAAATACCTTAGAGTGCCTAGGTCCTTGGTGACAAACCGTCATCCAAGAACCCTTTTGCCTCGCTAATCCCATGCAATATTCATGAAAGCGGCCCGTGCGGCCGCCTATGCGTGTGCGGTGCCTTCAGCGCACCGCTTTCATGAAGCCCCCCATTATGCGCCCTGTGCGCTTATACGGGCCGCGTATGCGGGCTATGCGGCCGCATACATATTTTTTTTTATTTTTTAATTTGTGCCATGTTTTTATTGTGTTATTTGTGCCACATTTTCCCTTACTTTTGCATGTATGCCACGTGAGGAAGAAAAAGAATAATGTATCAATAATTTAGCAAACTACTTACCCAAGTAATAGTATTATGAATGCAATATATTATGTATAGAGTTTGGTACTTTTGATGGAGGATCAGTTATAAATATAACGACAGAGATAAATGACATTATATTCAACAATAGAAGCATTTTGTATGCTAACTTTTCTATTTTGTTGATTGTTGTCAATTATTTTGTGTGCTAACTGTTCTATTAAAGTATTGGTATTTGATTGATAGAGATTGTTTTGAACTCTATATGAAAGTTATTTTTCTTAGATCTTCTATTGGACCACAATTATACATAAATTTAGTTCAGTTGTAGTCACTTATGTATATGTTTATTTATTTTTAAATAAAAAATTAGGAAACCGCTTAGAACCGCATATACCCCGCATATGCCCCCGCATACCGCTTAAGTGCTATTCAGTGACCTGTTCGAACGCATACGCATACCGCTTTCCTGAACCTTGATCTCATGTACATCTCCCGTAACGATGATATCATCAACATACACCATAATAACAACAATACCTCTGTGAATCCACTGAACAAACAAAGAATGATCCCATTCGACCTCGAGAATCCATGCTGCTCAATCAAGTTCGAGAGCTTCTGGAACCATGCTCTTGGACTCTGCTTGAGATCATAAATAGCCTTGTGAAGTTTACACACATGTTGACTCTCCCCCTAGTAGCAATCCCAGGTGGCTGCTGCATGTAGATTTCCTCCTAGAGATCGTCATATAGGAATGCATTCTTGACATCAAGCTCAAATGGAGGCCAATCACGTACCCCAGCAACAATAAGCAGAATTCGAAGAGTGGAGTGTCCAGTAACTGGAGAGGATGTATCCAGATAGTCCACCTCATATGTCTGGGTGAACTCACGTGCAATCAACTTGGCCTTGTAGCAATCAATACTACCATTTGCTCAGTGTTTCACAGTGAACACCCACTTGCAACTAATAATGAAGGCTCCCAAAGGAGATGAGACTAAACTCCATGTGCCACGCGGTTGCAACGCGACCATCTCCTCTTCTATGGCAAGGCATCATTGACTATCTCATAAAGCCTCCTGATAAGTCCGTGGAATTTCCATGATTGAAAGTGCAATTGCAAACTGCCTGAAATCCGTAATCAAGCGGTCAAATGAAACATTGGAAGCCAGAGGATACGATGCACACGTACGTCTCTGCTTCCTAACATCAATAGTCACATCCATATCATTGGGAATTTCCTCAATTTGTATAATAGCCTCCTATAGAGGCACCTGCTCAGACGGTGCAGTGATATGCTGTAAAGACAAATCTCAAGGGCCGTCAGTAGAAACAATATGCTCAGAACATACCTGGGACATGCTGGATGATTGAGGAAGGCCATGAGCAGAGGAAGGCTGATGAATGTACAATCGTGGCAAGAACTTACCAAGAGTACCGGGTGGTGGTACAAGAGGCGACTGTGGGGGTGGAGATGGTGATATCGCCGGTGGAGGTGGTGTGACAACTATTGCATATGGAGGTTGTGAGATAGAAGGAGGTGGTGGCATACAGGCCTCTCCAACATCAGATGGAGTTAGTCTGTCACTTGTGGGAAAAAATACATCATAGAATCGAAAAAGGTGACATCACTGCTGACGTAGTACTTCCTACGAAGAGGATCATAACATATGTATCTCTTATGTGTCTTGGAATACCCCACAAAAATGCATTTAACAGCTCTAGGATAGAGCTTGTCAAGACTAGGTGACAACTGATGCATAAAGGCAACTGAGCCAAAAATACGAGTAAGTGAAAACAATTCCTTCTCGGGAAAAGCAAAGGTGAATGGAACTTTCTCACCCAACACAAATGAGGGCATGCGATTCACTAAGTAGCAACCAGTAAGAATTGCATCGCCCCAGAATGAATGTGGAGCACAACTTTGATTGAGAAGTGTCTGGGTCACATAAAGCAAGTGACGATGCTTATGTTCGACAACCCCATTTTGTTAGGACGTATACCCACAAGAAGTTTGATGAACAATGCCAAGAGATGAGAAGAAGTGCAAAAGCTCATGAGTACATAATTCCAAAGCATTGTTAGTTCTCACAAATTTAACTATAGAGGGAAAAATATTCTTTACTTCATTGATGAAAGATGTTATCACAAGTCCAGCCTCAGACTTATTCTTTAACAATGCACGACAACCTAGAGAAATCATCTACAACTACAAGATAAAATATGTGTCCCTGGTGATCAGGGATACTACTCGGATCCCAAATGCCTACATGAATCAACCCAAAAATGGAGGTACTACTTAGACCCTGACGATTTGGGAAAGCAGATCGGCGATGCTTCCCTAACTGACACGTCTGGCATTTTAAGGTGGAATGTGGAGAGATCTGAGGAAGAACGCAACACATCTTTCGAAGAGGAAGGTGGGCAAAACGCAGATGCCACATAAATGGGGAGACTGATCATGTTGGACTAGATGAGACACCAACATGTGGAGTGCGGACCAGTATAAAGGCTGCTTTGCTTAAGGCCACATCCAATCACCTTGCCCATAAGAATATCCTGAAACATAAGCGATGATGGGTCAAAAATAGCAAGGCAATGTAGATCCTTAGTAATATGACTAATGGATAATAAGTTCATTGAAAAATCAGGAGTATAAAGCACATTCTGTAAGCGCATAGATGGTGCCATATTGATCTTTCCCTATCCTACAACTAGAGAGTGCGCCCCATCAACTATGATAACTGATCTACCAAGGTACCTATATGTATACTGCAAACTGACTCATGTCTCCACACATATGATGGGAGGCACCAAAGTTCATAATCTACTCTGTCACATCAGTCCTATGACAACTGGTAAGAGCATAAGTACAACCTGAGGTATTGGCAGGTGTAGAAGCTGCAACATCCGAATGACTTCCCTGAGCAGTTGAGGATGCATGAGACCCAATGGGAGGCATAATCTCGCTCAGGTGAGCTACAAAATCATCAACTCTCTAGTCAGACATGGGAGCTGCAGGAGACTCAGCTTGCTCCACTCCACGAGCAGAGGGTGGAAAACCATGCTTGGAGTAACATGTATCCTCCGAATGACCCGGACGATGGCAATAGTTACATGGCTGGCGAATGCGACCTTGCATAGGAGATCTGAGTAGGGGCAGATGACGGAACATTGATCCTGCTGAGTCGACGGTATGCCTTCTCCATGGGAGAGATGGTGGCATCCATAAGTATATGGGAGCGAGCAACATCATACTCTGAGTCAAGTGTTGCTAAAAATACGCCAACCATTGTAGCATTTTTCTACATCTTATGCCGCTCAAGAGTGGCTGCAACAGGCATGAAGCTATAAAGCTTCTTGAACATGCCACAAAGGGATGCATACATAGATTGTAGGAGACAACCAAGGTTCAGGAAAACGGTATGTGTATGCGTTCGGACTAGTCACCGAATACTGATTAAGCGGTATGCGGGGGCATATGTGGGGTATATGCAGTTCTAAGCGGTTTTCTAATTTTTAATTTAAAAATAAAAACATATCTATGAATAACATTACCACTGAAGTTATGTATCTAAGTGGAGTTAAAGAAGATTTAAGGAAAACGATTCATGTTAGATGGGTGTGTATATATACTTTTAATTGCCTCATATTTAATCACAAAAAAATATTTACTATAAAAACTTCACATTATATGATTCGTAATAACAAAACTTCAATACACATATATGTACTACATGAGCAAAACCTCAATCGGCATATATTAAACATATTCGACGATACATTGCATATACTCGTGAAAATAATACATGAGAGAAAAAATAAAACATTGTATACACATAATGGTATAATTCATTGCAATTGTATAGAAATGCATATCATATTCTAACAATTGAATGAAGAGGCAGAGTTACGGAATTAAGGACCTGAATGAGAAGATTGAATAGTTGGAGCTGCTGAAGCAGTATGCGGGGCATATGCGGGCCGCATATGCCGGGAGGGTGCATAATGCACTGGTTCAAGTAATTGGTGCAGTCTGCATGTTGCACGGGCATATGTGGCTGATTTCGTGAACACTGGAGACAACCATTCTGCTTGACTGTGAATATGTCATGTTGCAGCTGCATGATCTCTGTCTCATTCCTCGCATAGGAATATGTAGCAGCAAGAATGTCCCACATCGTCTTGACAGTGGGATGATGCAAAACATAATTGGCAATCTCTACTGTAAGAGTGCCAGACAACCATACGTGTGCATAGGCATCGCCATCCTCCCAAGAGACGTTCACCCCAGTCTTGTCAGCCAGTTCCTCTTCGATAAGAATATGTTTCTTACTTGCATATTGCATCAGGCTCATGAACTGCATGACCCATAATTCATAATTCGTTCCGTCTGTCTTCACATTCAGCGCTGGACCTCTAAAAGCGTTTATGACAGGGATATCAACTTTACTTTCTGACATATCACCGGATCCAAAGACCGGGGTTTGTATACCAAAAAAATTGTCTACACAAACATATAAGGGAGTGGTTGCACATGTAGACTCAAAGTGCAACCATTCCCATCAATCTTTGATGTACCTTGTATCGATGGTTGATATATTGATCTGAAATCACCAAAGAAACCTTAAAATCAAATCAACGTGATCACACGATCACGATCTCATAACCATAGACAAGAGGATATACGCCACAAGTAGCAACCAAGAGGATGGCAGTAGTCACCGGAGCTGCAGAAGTGACAACACCTGTTGGAGCAGCAGCCGTTGGGGGGCAACGACCGCTAATGCGATAGGAAGCGGTGTCGAGCGGCAACAATCGCACGCTACAACAGCTACGACAGCAGCCACGCAGGGTGTTGCAATTGCTGCAATTGTTGGTGCAACGACGACCGCTGCGAGAGGGAAGAGGAGCGGTGACACCAGCGGGCGACAGAGAAGGGTTTGTGGGTGGGGTAGGTTTTTTTAGGGTACAGGAGCTCTAGTCTAGGACCGTCGCTCTGATACCATGTTGGAAGAAATTGTGAATGTGTTTATTCTTGGGAACTTTAGGGCTCCATAAATTGACTCACTTTGCTCACTGCGAAGGATATATTTGACCTGGTGACAGTCACATAAAGGAGCTTCCAAACGAGCTCCATGTACCTCCTCTTATCTATCTCTATAGTATCATCATCATATAGCCTCATACAGTCATACTCAGGTCCATGGGAGTAGTAACAAGTTTGCAATCTGACATGTCTATCTCAGAGAGATATGTAATGTACTTCCTCTTGGTCATCACAAGACCTCGTTGGTTTATGGCAAAATCCAGTCCAAGGAAGTAGCTTAGGCTACCAAGGTCCTTGGTCACGAACTGCTGACCTAGGAAATCCTTAACAGCCTGGATGCCTTGCATGTCATCCCCTGTAATAATGATATCATTAACATAAATAAGTATGGCAATTGTACCTCTCTGAGTCCTTCGAACAGAAAGTGAATGATCGACAATTGACCTTACAAACCCCTGTTGATCTATTAGGTCCGAGAGCTTCTGAAACCATGCTCTTGGACTTTGCTTAAGGCCATAAACCGCCTTGTGATGCATGCAAACCTTTTGACACTCCTCCTCAGCAGCAAACCCAGGTGGTTGTTGCATGTAAACCTCCTCTTATAGGTCACCATAAAGAAAAACATTCTTCACATCAAGCTGGTAGAGGGGTTAATCTCATGTCACCGCAACTGAAAGAAGTATACGTAGAGTAGAATGCCTAGCCAATGGAGAGAAGGTATCCTGACAGTCAACCACATAATTCTGGGTGAACACACGTGCCACAAGTCTCGCCTTGTAGCGATCTACACGACCATCTTCTCGGTGCTTCACCGTGAACACCCACTTGCATCCCACAACTGTAGCGTCAGTAGGATCTGTAACAAGGCTCAAAGTTCCATGCGACCGTAGTGCGATCATCTCCTCCATGGCAAGGCGCCACTAACTTGTCCTGTAGTGCATCCTAATATGCCCGTGGGAACTCCACGTCTGAAAGTGCCACAATAAATTCTTGAAGTCCTTTGAAAGTCTGCTCAAGAAGATATGTGCCGCAAGAGGATACGTAACACAAGTACGCTTCTGCTTCCATAAAGCAATAAGCACATCAAGAGCATATGCCACCTCCTGAATCTATAAACTATCATCCTGAGAGGATACCTGCTCAACCTGTAAAGAATCCTGCTGCGTAGACAGGTCAGAAGTGCCATAAGTAGAAACAGTATGCCCATTACTTACATGAGGCGTACTAGATGATGGGGAATGCCTATGAGCAGGGGGCCTGCAAGTAAACACACGTGGAGAAAACTGGGTCAAAGTACTCGGGGCAACTACATGTGCAGGTGTAGGTATTGGTAGTGGTTGTAGTGAAGGAGGTGGTAAAGATCGTGGTGCAGGTATTGAAGGTGGTGCAACCGTAGGAGAGGGAGGCATATATGCTTCCTGACCAAAGTCAGATGGGGTCATCCTGTCACTTGTGGGAGAGAAATACGTAACATACTCAAAAAATGTGACATCAACGCTGATAAAGTGTTTCCGCTGAAGCGGATCGAAACACTGGTACTCCTTTTGGGCACGAGAGTCGCTAACAAAGATACATTTGACAGCTCTAGAGGAGAGCTTATCACGACCAGTCATCAGATTGTGAACAAAGGCCACTAAGCCAAACACTCGGGGTGTAAGGGAGAATAGGTCCTTCTCGGAAAACGCAATCAAGGAAGGCACCTTTTCTCCTAAAATAGAAGATGGTATAGGGTTCACCAAGTAACAGGCAGTGAGAACCACATCACCCTGTAAGAGTGCGAATTACGACCCTGAATCAAAAGAGTATGAGTCACATCAAGTAAATGACAGTGTTTGCATTCGACAACATCATTTTGCTAGGAAGTATATGCATACGAGGTCTGATGTATGATGCCAATGGACCTGAGAAACTCAGATATCTGTAAAGTGCATAACTCTAAGGGCCTGTTTGGTTACTAGGATGGGGTGTGTTGGGGTATCCTCCTGTGAATAATAGTTGTTTGGATAGTTATGAGGGTTGGGAGAGGTTTGGAAGAAGGAATGTGATGTGATGTCACCTTGATTTGTGATGGATTTCCAACCCAGGAATGCAGGAGGGTACACCGGGTTACCTCGGGGTAACCCGGCAACCAAACGGGCCCTAAAGCATTGTCATATGGTAAAAACTTGACTGTAGTAGAGAAAATGTTCTTCATTTCAGTAATAAAGGTTTTAATGACAGACTCAGCCTCAGACTTATTCTTTACAGAAAGACCCAAGAAAGTCTAGAATAATCTTCTACAACAATAAGATAATAACGGTGTCCCTAATGATCAGGAACACGACTCGGACCCTAAATATCTAAATGAAGGAGCTCAAACAACTGAGAACTGCACCGAGCCTGGTGAGAGGGAAATGAAGAGCGGTGGTATTTCCCAAACTGGCAAGCTTCGCACTAGAAGGAAGATCGCGTGGAAATCTGTGTGAGGACATGACACAACTTTTGCAGAGGAAGGTGGACAAAATGAAGATGCCACAGGTACGGTGAGACTGGTCTAGTAGGAATAGTAGAAACACTGACATGAGAAAGCTGGACCAGTCTGTATGTCCCCCTCTGCTCATGGTCACATCCAATCACCCTGCTCATGAGTATGTCCTGAAACACAAGAGAAGAGGGATAAAAGATCTGTCTAATATAAAGCAAGTTCAGCTGAAAGTCGAGAATATGTAAAACATTCTGCAGATCCATGGATGATGTCAAATGCACCTCCCCATGTCCTGTGATGGGTAAGTAACCACATTCGCGATGACAACCCATCTACCAAGAAGTAAAGACTTGTAAGATCTGAACTGGTCTCTGTAGCCACACATATGGTGAGAAGTATCGGAGTCCATGATCCATTCTCTCACATCTGCCCTACTACAACTGGTAAAAGCATATATGATACCTGAGGAACTTGAATAGGCTCTAGCGATAGCTGCAAACATCTGTAATGGTGGTGTCAGCAGCATGTGTCATGATCTCTCATATATGAGAGGGAATGTCATCAAGGCGTGGATCTGCCTGAGAAGCCAAAGTGTCTGGAGGCTCAATCTGCTCTGCCACTCGAGCCGACGTAGGGTATCCATGCATCCATGCTTTTGATACCATGTGTCCTCAGAATGTCCAGATGACGATAATAAATGCAGGGACCAAGCTGATGTCCACCCCCTCTGCCACGGGGACCACATCCTCTGAAATGTATAGAACCTCCCCTACCGTGAGATGCATCCATAGTTGAGGAGGTATGTGTGGTGGCAGTGGGTGGAATAAGGAGCATGCTGAGGCGACTGTATACCTCCTCCATAGGAGGTATGGTTGCCCCATTAAGGAGCTGTGCACGTGCAACCTCAGACTCTGGATCGAGTGCTGCCAAGAAAACTCCAACCATTATAGAGTTCCTGTAGGCCATCAGCTACTCTGTGGAGGTAGTAACATGCATGATGTTGTGAAGCTTCTCAAGCATGCTTTGTAGAGAAGAGTACAACGTATGCAATGGACGACTATTCTGCTTGGCCCTGAATATGTCAAACCTAGGTGGCTACCAGAATATCCCACATCGCCTTGGCGGTGGTCTGGCTCATAATATCATTGGCAATCTATGTACGAGAACCTTAGAGAGCCAAACACGCGCGTGTGTGTCATCTTGCTACCACGAAGCATTAATCCCAGTCTTGTTTGTCGGCTCTGGCTAAGTCAGAATGTGCTCCTATTATTATACTACATAAGGGTCATAAACTGCATGGACCACAACTCATAACTGGTCCCATCCATCTTCACGATGGGAGTCAGGCCCTTGAAGGCACCTGACAAAGAAAAGAGATCACCCTTGTTCTCTGACATGATGAAAGAAGGTCGAAACATGGAACTCGACTCGGAAGTAGTCTGATTGTAGCAAGTCTACTCATACAACCATCTTCGTCACTCCTGGAGCCGCGATAAGGTTTGGAAAGACGTGATTTACAGGTCTGAAATCAAGTTTTTCGGTCAAAATCAGACGACAGTTTGGGCCGTAGAGGTGCACAAATGCGCAAGGAGGCACGACGAACTGCGCGGGCAGGCTGTTGGGATGTACAACAGCATATGGCAGCCACCGGGGATGGCCGGCAATGGCCCGGAGGCCCGCCAGGCGCCAATGGGTCCTGACGGCATCTGGGAGCTGCGCTGGGGGCTGCTGTGATGTGCAGCAGCAGGTGGCGGCCACCGAAAAGGGCCGGATGACGGCCTAGAGGCCATCCAAGGGGCCCTGGCAGCGGTCGGGAGCCGTGCTAGGGACTGCTGTCGCAGCTGGAGGGCCGTGTGGTGGTCTGCAGCGGGGCCTGGGGCCACGTGGAAGGCTCCGGCGGCGGTGGTAGTGGCATGTGAAGAGTTGGAGTGGTAGAGGTTAGGGCATGGGTGGGATACGGGAACTCCGGTCTCGGACCATTGCTCCAATACCAAGTCGGGAGAAAATGATAACTTGATTAGACCCTAGGCTTCTCTTATATATGAGAGTAACTTGTTGGGCAAATTACATAGAAAAGACAGACAAAATAAAAAATACATAAAAGATAAGAAATATAACAAATATCTCAACTAAACAAGTTGGTGGGATTCCAAAGGCCACTGTCAAAAGCTTGTAGGAAAGTTAGTCTTTTTTACCTTGAGTAGACAATGTATCTTGTATCATCAATGAAGTAAAGCTTGTACACACTTCCACCGAAGTCCATATGAAGGCTCTGTAATACTCTTTGCAGCATAAAGTACCAATGGAAATGACGAATCTTTATGAAGGATGCGAAGCTGGAGATTGAGGACTATACTAATATTGATTAGACATAATGCATGGATACTTGAAGATCTACCACTGAATTTGCAATTATTTGAGCAACAATTTTGTGATTGAGAGGAGGTAAAACAACCAATTTGCATGAGGTCTGATACTGAAGCCTAATACTGTGGTTTCAGAATGGAAATTGTAGAGATGTAAATTAAGTTTTTTTTAAATGATACTAAAATATATCTCGAGCTATCCTAATGAGACTATGTAACGATAAGGATGCAATAACTTTACTTATCCGCCCATATATGATTGAAGAAGCACACTAAGATCAATCATTGCTTCATAAAAGAGAGGATTGACTTAAAAAGCTTGTGCTACCTTAATAATAAATTGCTTACTCTTTACCAATGGATATTACGAGAGTAGTTTCGAGAAGAATGCGAGTAAGTTGGGCATGCTTGATTTTTATGCTGAAGTTGAGGGATGCACTTGAGTCCCCACAAATCGAGTTAGAGAAAATGATGCGAACTTGCTGCTACTCCCGTTGTCGGGGGTTCAAGTTGAGCATCAAGATGCAAAACAAGTTGGTGGAATTCTTAAGGCCAATATCAAAGACTTATAGGGAAGTTGATCTATCTTATCTTGACTAGAACTAATGTATCATGTACAATAAATGCAGTTAGCTTGTACATGCTTCCATCGATTGTGCATATGAAGACTCTCTATTATAATATGTTCTACATGAAGAACCAATGAATGTGATGAATCTTTACGAAGGATGTGAAGCTTGAGATTAAGGACTATACTAGCACTGATTAGACATTGTGCTTGAATACTAGAGGATCTACAACTTGAGTTTGCATTTATTGGGGCTATACTTTTTTGATTGAGAGAAGGTGCATGAGGTCTAATACTGATGCCAGACACTGTGCTTTCAGAATGGAAGTTGTAGACATGTTGTAGATCAAGATTATTTTAAATGTCACTTGAATTGATCTTGAGTTATCCTAATGAGATTATTCTGTGACGACAATGGTGCAATAAATTTACTAAACAATCCTCCCATATATGATTGAACAAACACATTAAGATAAGTCATTGCTTCATCAAAGAGAAGATTGACCCAAGAAGCTTGTGCTACCTTAATAATATAGTGCTTGATCTTTACCGAGGGATTTCCCATGTCTGTTGACGCATAGGCTATTTTGTATCTCTTTGTTATTTTATTTTCTTGTTATTCTCTTTATGTAATTTACCCATAGGCTACTCTCCTATATAAGAGAGCCTAGGGCTATGGAATAGAACATCTCATTCACGTTTCCCAACATGGTATCAGAGCGACGGTCCTAGACCGGAGTTCTCGAAACCTAACCCTAACCCTAACCCCACCCGCCGGCCTCTCTTCTCCGCGCCTCTCCGATCTGCGCATCTCCGATCTCCGATCTGCGGCGCCTCTCCGATCTGCGGCGCCTCCCCGATCTCTGCTCCTGCGATCAGCGCATCTAGCGCTACTCCAGCGCATCTAGCGCGCCGCGCATCGAGCCTGCGCAACGAGCGCATCTAGCGCGCAACCTGCAGCGCCTTATCTCCGATATCGCGTGTATCTAGCGCGCAACCTGCATCTCTAGCGTACAGTGCGTCTCCACCGACTGTGCTCCTGCGCGTACCCAGCCACTGCGCATTCTTCTGTGTGCTGTGTACTGCGCGCACATCCAGACACTGCGTGCTTCATCCAGTTGCGCGTGCGCGTGCTTCCTGCACGTGCCTGCGTGCCCTAAAACTCTAGGGCACAGATCTTGATATACATGGGGTCAGTTGCCTGATGTCTACACACGCAACTAATCCCATCTATGTCACTGTAGACGAAGATTGTTATCTCTCGGTCACTCCAGTCTTCCATCTCCAGTATGTCAGAAAGCAAGGCAGATACCCCATCTATGGGCGCATTTCGTGGTCCAGCGCCCATCGTCAAGATGGATGGTACGAACTATGAACTGTGGGCAATGCAGTTCATGAGTATGATGAAGTCCACGAGCAAGAAGTATATTCTCACAGAGCCCGAGCCTGCAGAGAAGACTGGAGTTCATGCCTCATGGGAGGCAGACGACGCATATGCCAAGGTGTGGCTATCTGGCACATTGGCTATTGAAATCGCCAATGACATTCTACATCAACCCACAGCCAAAGACATGTGGGATATCCTCGCAACGACCTATTCTCAGGCAAAGAATGAGACGAAGATCCTGCAACTACAACATGATATATTCACGATAAAGCAGAATGGCCGCCCGTTACATTCTCTCTATACATCTTTGAGAGGAATGTTTGAGAAGCTTTATAGCTTCATGCCTCTTACCGCCACACCAGAGCAGCAGAAGACATATAGGAATGCAACGACTGTGGGTGTGTTTCTCGCTGCACTTGATCCAGAGTATGAGGCCGCACGTTCACAGATCTTGGCGGACTCGACTATTCCTCCCATGGAGGAGGCTTTTCACAGATTGAGTAGGATAACTGTACCTTCAGCAGCTGCTAGTCAGAATCCCTCAGCCATGGCGGCCAACAGGGGCCGTGGTTCTCATTACCAGGGCCGTGGACGTACTCCCCGTGGAAGGGGTGGTCGCACTAGGCCTACATGCTCATATTGTCACCGCATCAGACATACTGAGGACACATGCTACTCAAAGCATGGATTTCCTGCATCTGCACGAGTCGCTGAGCAGATAGAGCCTCCTTCTGCTGCTTCACTGGATCAGCGTTTTGATGATCTGGTTGCCCGCCTCAGGGGCATTATCCCACCATCTGGCCCAGCACCGATGACAGAGAGTCATACTGATGTTGCTGCTTCTGCTTCTGCGTCTGCCTCTACGAGTACTTCAGGTAGTACACTTGCACTTCATAGTAGTAGATCGGATACATTGCCATGGATCATGGACTCAGGCGCTACACATCATCTATGTGGCGACCAGTATCTTCTCTCCTGTGGCATCTGCGTTTTGGTCATCTACCGCTTCAGAAGTTGCGTCTTGTCTTACCTTATAGTTTTTCTCACACACCTATCCAGTGTGAGGCGTGTCAGTTGGGAAAACATCACAGGTCATCGTTTCCCAGTAGTCAAGGTCGGAGTAGTAACTCCAAATTTGAGTTGTTTCATGTTGATGTCTGGGGTCCAAGTCGTGTTCCCGATCATCAGGGGCACAGGTTTTATATTGTTTTTGTGGATGATTTCTCAAGAGCATCATGGGTATTTCTAATGAAAAATAAGTCTGAAGCTGGAAATATTATTATTCAATTTCTAAATGAGATTCAGAATGTTTTTTCTACAACTGTCAAAATTATGAGAAGTGACAATGCCTTAGAGTTATGCACCAATAATCTAGCCAACTACTACTCCTCTAAAGGAATTGTTCACCAAACATCCTGTGCCCATACGTCTCAACAAAATGGGGTTGCAGAAAGAAAACACCGTCACCTACTTGATGTCACAAGGTCACTTCTCATTCAGAGTCATGTTCCGTATTCATACTGGGGTGATGCAGTCCTTACTGCATGTTATCTTATAAATCGTATGCCCTCGTCTGTCTTGAATGAACAGGTTCCTTTCTCACTGATTTATCCTGACAAGGATCTGTTCACTCTTACCCCTCGTGTGTTTGGGTCAGTCGCGTTTGTCCATCAGTTGTCGCCCGGTTCTGACAAGCTCTCTCCTAGGGCTGTCAAGTGTGTCTTTGTGGGGTACTCCAGAACTCAAAAGGGGTACAAGTGTTTTGACCCTGTGCGTCGGCGGTATATGATCAGTGCAGATGTTACATTCTTTGAATCCATCATGTATTTCTCAGATTCTGGGAAGATGCAGCCGCCACCTATATCCCCTGACATTGTATTCATGGCACCACCATCATCACAACCGCCACCAACATTTGAACCACCACCACCACCGCCACCGCCATCAATAGTACCTCCGTTACCATTCCATTACACCCGGAGGCCGAATCAAGCTCATGGTCCTGACCAGTCAACTAGCTCGCCTATGGTATGTAATGAGAATATTAATGTTGATGGATCTGACGACATTTCTCAGCAGGGTGCATTACAGGAGCATGGTGATACCACAGAGGACCTAGATGTTCCAATCGCTCTACGCAAGCCGAAGAGAAGCTGTGTCCAGTATCCAGTATCAGCAGTGGTGTCGTTTGAGAGGCTATCTGGACCATTCAGGACGTTTGCATTGGCACTTTCAGCTACAGCCATTCCACGGAACCATCATGATGCTATGCAGGATGCTAGATGGCGACTAGCAATGGAAGAGGAGATGGAGGCACTTCAGTCTAGAGGAACCTGGAGTTTGGTTCCTATACCTCCAGATGTTAGCCCGGTGAGTTGCAAATGGGTGTTTACAGTTAAGCACAATGCAGATGGTTCCATTGACAGGTACAAGGCACGCCTTGTTGCTCGGGGCTTCACGCAGACATATGGGGTAGATTACCTAGACACCTTCTCCCCTGTGGCGCGTCATTCCACTTTACGGATCCTGCTATCTGTTGCGGTTGCTAAAGACTGGCCACTCTATCAACTGGACGTAAAGAATGCATTTTTGTATGGAGACTTGCAGGAGGAAGTCTATATGCAACAGCCACCTGGTTTTGCTGTAGAGGGGGAGTGTTCCAAGGTTTGCAGATTGCATAAGGCCATCTATGGTCTTAAGCAGAGCCCCAGAGCATGGTTTCAGAAGCTTTCAGACCTCTTTGAGAAACAAGGATATAAACGCTCCAATGCTGATCATTCCTTGTTCGTGCAGAAGACGGCGAGAGGTATCATTGTAATCATGGTTTATGTTGATGATATCTTGATTACAGGTGATGATGACCAAGGCATTAAGCAAGCAAAGGAAAGGCTGGGGACCGAGTTTGTCACCAAGGACTTGGGAGTCCTTAGATATTTCCTGGGGCTGGAATTTGCTAGAAATCCATATGGATTAGTCATGACACAGAGGAAGTATGTCACAGATCTACTGAGTGAGACAGGTATGCTAGGGTGTCGACCTGCTACGACACCAATGGACCCTAGCATGAAGCTGTATGATGATGACACAGAAGAGGTGGATCAGAGAAGGTACAGAGAACTGGTAGGCAAATTACCGTATGTCACTATCACTAGACCTGATATACAGTTTGCAGTGAGTCGTGTGAGTCAGTTCATGGAGCAACCACGTCAGGTCCATATGGATGCCATACACATGATTCTGAGATATCTAAAATCATCTCCAGGTGCAGGCTTGATATTTAAGAAAGGAAAGGAGATTTCTGTTACAGGATGTGCGGATGCAGACTATGCAGGATGCCCCAAGGACAGGAAGTCAACATCAGGGTTTGCAGTCTATGTTGGAGATGCTCTAGTTTCGTGGAAGAGCAAGAAGCAGACAGTAGTAGCTAGATCCAGTGCTGAATCAGAATATAGGGCTATGGCCCAGGCGAGCACAGAAATGATGTGGGTAAAATCCTTACTTGCAGACCTATGTATTGATATACCTCTTCCTATGATGTTGGAATGTGACAATCAGGCCGCCTTGTTCATTGCAAATAACCCAGCTTTTCATGAGAGGACCAAGCATATTGAGGTCGACTGTCACTACATACGTGACATGATTCAGAAGGGGTTCATTGCTACATCTCACGTCACATCAGAGAATCAGACTGCTGATATTTTCACCAAGGCATTATTTAAAGGCCCATTCCAGAAGTGTGCGTCCAAGCTGAGCATGATTGATATCTATGCTCCATCTTGAGGGGGAGTGTTGACGCATAGGCTATTTTGTATCTCTTTGTTATTTTATTTTCTTGTTATTCTCTTTATGTAATTTACCCATAGGCTACTCTCCTATATAAGAGAGCCTAGGGCTATGGAATAGAACATCTCATTCACGTTTCCCAACAATGTCTAATTTTGAGAATGTGAGTAATTTGGGCATGCTTGATCTTTATTCCAAAGTTGAGGGATATACTTATCTTAGCATTCTTTTCCCGTTCGAACAAAGATCCTAGTGGTCTAGAGTTCCAAAATCAAGGAAGACACTTTTTACAGAACTTTTATCATCAGCCAAATTAGTGTCTACATGCATAGTTGTCCTTGTTTAGGTATTTGTCAAATTGAAAGTGTTGAATTCACGGTCAGCTTAGCAGTATGTCAGACTTCGCTTTTAGTTTGATGATTGGTCATGTAGGGTAGTGCTTTTTATAGTTGCTTTTGAGGTTTCATTTTCTTTGTACAAAATTAATAGGATTATCGCTTTCAGAATATAATATTTAAAGGAGGTTGAACTTTTCTCTACGATTAATAATATCTAATTTTCTCTACAAGTGAAAGGAACTAATCAGATTTCATGTATGGAAGTGTGGAATATAGAATATTATTTGCAGAATCAAAGAACGAGAAGAAAAGGAGGATGAAAACGCTTGTGAAATGCCACAAAGAGTTGGAGGTTGCATTAGATGCAAGAGGCATGGTTCTTCATATAACCTAGCCAACACAACCAAGTTCCAATGCTCAACAACATGGGACTAAACATTGGAATCGGTTAACAGGCACAAGAAATGGGGTTGAATTTTGTAATCAAAATATGCAAATAAAAAATCTACTTTGGAAAAAATAGCCAAGGAATTTTTCGTGGAAACCCAACTAAGTGAAAACCATGACTTAAAACTGAATCCTAAGATCCCCCCTCCGCACTTCTGTCAGAATCAGTTATCCACCATTCCTCACTGCTTTCAACCAGTAGTAAAATCCCTTATAAAACATGTATCCTTGAATAATTCTCAAGAAAGAATTCTCTTTTCACAAAGGAACCCACACCTCGGGCACTTAGTTCATAATAAGTAACTAGAAGAGGTTTAGTTAAATAGTATGAATTGAAAAGGCTTGTTAATATAAAGCCTCCCTAACTATTAGCAGAGTTAACATGCATGGAATCAGAAGCAGAGTCGGAGCTTAGATTTGAAATCAAAGTGAGCTCTATTGCAATGAGGCATGGAAACCATATGAATTTTTGTTTACTTGCGCTGCTAAAAATGAGAATGTAAATCTCTTGAAGTGATTGGAAGTAAAAGTGAATGAATGAGAAGTCCTCTTCCATTTATAATGTAGCAAAAGAGAGGTTTAACCTGTGAATCAAAGGGCATTTAAAGTCACCTCTCAACGTTCACGTTAGCATTAGGAATCAAACAGCTACATAAAAAACAAAATCAATCTGCTGAAATTTTGTGTCTATTGATTGAACCAAGAGTAGTCAACAAGATTGGCACGAGTCGACTGGATCATCTCAACTTTCATAGACTGCTTATAAATGTTCGTATAAACTAATCGAGTAAGTGAAAAGACTAGTTGACTGGGAGCAAGATAGTTGACTGAAAAGGTTTTATACCCATTGGTCGGAATACATTTCAAGGTTGACTTTTATTGACTTGATCATTCGGTTGGTTGACTATATCAGTCGGTCGGTGAGGAAATTTGGTTAAGCATTTGATTGTAGTGGATTGCATTTTTTTTCTATTTAACAAAAATAAAATGAAAGATATTCAAGTGTTCGATCAATATTTATTAGGCTTAATAGGCAATTGATGATCAATGAGGCTTCCGCTTGAAAATAATATAAAGCAGGCGGGCTTGTCATATAAATTATTAATCTTGATAGAATACAGTTTTGACAGATAGAATTGTGATAGAATACCGATCTGATGTCTTCTTGCATGCAATTAGGGTTGACTGAGCAAGTTAAACATTTATGTGTTTGCGTGCGCATGTATGTATGCATGTCTGTCTGTGCGGGCATGCAAGAGCGTTTGTGTCTGGGTCTGGGCGTGTGTGTGTGCATGTGTTTATGTGTTTGTTTGTTTGCGTGTGTGTGCATGTGGGTGCGTGTATGCTTGTGTGTGTGCGCACATGTGCGCATGGGTGTGTCGGTGGGTGTACATGAGGGTGTGCGTGTGTGCGTTGTGTGTGTTTGTGTCTATGTCGTGTGTATGTTGGCTCAGAGAATGGGATCTCTACTCAAGAGTCTGTCTGGCTTAGAGAATGGGATCTCTACTCGGGAGCCCGTATGAATCTCATCATACTGAGCCAAACACATGACTGAAGATCTGTCAACAAAAGATCTCATGTGGGTCTCATACAAAATGTTCATTAACACTCTTCTTTTCTCAAATATCTGTAGGAAAATTTTCTTTTTTTCCATTCTCTTTTTTCCCACATTTACCGCTTTGATGGGAAGATTCCTTTTCTTTCTCCTTCTTTCCTTCTTACTAATGACTTTATTTAGTCCAATAAACTATGGCCATGGTGATCTGAGATGATTGCACAAAATGAAACTGGCATGGAGCCTACCCAAGACCATTTCTTTACAATCTCCTTTATTGACAACCTCCCCCATCCCTTCCCGTCATCTCGTTCTCTTCTTCATTTTCAATTTCTCCTTTCGAAAGAAGGTAGCTTGAGCCTCTCTTGACGGGAGGCTCTTTTTTTAATGTCCCAATTGTGGTCCTTCAGCACCTGAACCCAAATTATGCAGAATAAAAATAGATATTGCACCTATCATACATTAAAGAAATCAGAAATTGGGGTTTATGTAAAGTAGCCATTTGTCCCTTCCGCCTTTGCTTCTATATTGGTTGTAGGTAGGTTTTCAGTGAAGAAAGGGAGTATTTGAATTAGATAATAACAATCAGAAATTAAGACTAAGTTATAAGAACACGGTTAATTTCAATATGGAAATCCAGGCAGGTCAAAATCATAACTAAGAATCTTGTTCTAAGATTCTCCTTTCCCTTTATTTGTAATAGCTTTTCCACACTACCACACTCAAAGTTCAGAAATGCGGTATGCGGTATTCTTTCGGCCATGTGGTCTAAAGCGAATAAGCAGATAGGCGAATGAATATACAGAAGTATATGCGATTTATAATATTTTAATTTAAAATATTATAAAATCTAATAATAAAATATGATTATATAAAAAAGTTGATGATCTAACAAAATCGAAATCAAGAATTTCAAATAAGATAATATAATCAATAAGATGAGCTTCAAAAAAAAAATATAATCAATAAGATATATAAGCGTGATATTATAATTTGATTATTTTTTAGTGTATATATTGAATTTAATGCATATACATACGTATACACTATCAGACTCAACAGGGAACACAATACATGAATTCTATAAGAAAATCTTTAATGTATATATAGATCGTACATATAACGAAAGCTAAAGAATAATCATATGTATACTGTTAGTGCAAAATACTCTGTTGTGTTATTCCATAGAGCCCTAGGGTCTCTTATATAGAGAGAAAACCCTTGGGTAAATTACATAGATGTACAGGAAATAAATAAGAAATACGTAACGGTACATCATGACATAACGTAAACCTCTACACTCCCCCTTAAGATGGAGCATAGATATCGATCATGCTCAGCTTGGAAGAACATCTCTGGAAAGGACCTCTGAGCAATGGCTTGGTAAATATATCAGCAGTCTGGTCCTCTGATTTGACATGTGATGTGGAAATCAAGCCCTTCTGGATCATGTCTCTAGTGTAGTGACAATCTACCTCGATATGCTTTGTTCTTTCGTGAAATGCTGGATTATTGGCAATGAACAACGCTGCTTGGTTGTCACACTAAAGCTGCATGGGTAAAGAGACATTTACATTCAAATCTTCCAAGACTGCTCGAACCCACATCATTTTTGTGCTTGCTTGTGCCATGGCTCTATATTCGGATTCAACACTAGATCTTGCCACAACAGTTTGTTTCTTGCTTTTCCAAGAAACCAGAGAGCTTCCTATAAAGATAGCAAACCCTGAAGTAGACTTACGATCCTTTGGGCACCCTGCATAGTCTGCGTATACACAAGCGGAAATGGAAAAGTCTGTATTCTTTCTAAATAGCAAACCTGAGCCTGGAGAAGACTTTAGGTATCTCAGTATCATGTACAGGGCTTCCATATGGACTTGCCTAGGCTGCTCCATAAATTGACTCACCCGATTTACTGCAAAAGCAATATCGGGTCGAGTTATGGTGATGTATAGAAGCTTACCCACCATCTCTATATCTTCTTTTGTCCACCTCTTCAGTATCATTGTCATACAGTTTCATACTTGGGTCCATAGGAGTGCTTGATGGTCTGCATCCAACCATTCATGTTTCAACAAGCAAGTCTGTAACATATTTCCTTTGGGTCATCACCATACCTTGTGCATTTCTCGCAAATTCTATCCCCATAAAGTATCGTATGGTACCTAGATCCTTCATAACAATCTGACTGCCCAAGAGTGCTTTAGTCATCTCGACTCCCTGAGCATCATCTCCTGTAACCAGAATATCATCAACATATACCATGACAACAACTGTACCTCTGGGAGTCTTTTGAATAAACAACGAATGGTCCGTATTTGATCTTTTGAACCCCTGTCGTTTAATCAGCTGAGAAAGCTTCTGGAACCATGCCCTTGGACTCTGTTTAAGGCCATAAATTGCCTTATGAAGTCTACACACCATGTGAGTCTCCCCCTCAGCAGTAAAACCTGGTGGCTGTTGCATGTCAAGGGTTTAAATATTGATTTCGGATATCATATCGATACCCTGTCGATACAAAATTTCGACGACATTTCGCCCATATCGACCGCCATTTGTGAAGAAATGACCCGAAACCACCCTCATATCGCCATTTTGCTCGAGATTTCGGTGTCTTGTCGAAACTGAAATTTCGTCGAAATTTCGCCGAAATTTCGCGAAATCTGAAACCATGCTGCATGTAGACTTCCTCCTGTAGATCTCCATACAAGAATGCATTCTTGATATCAAGTTGAAAATGGGCCAGTCACGTACCACAACAACGGATAGAAGTATGCAAAGCATCGAGTGTCGAGCCACTGGTGAAAATGTATCCAAATAGTCGACATCATAGGTTTGGGTGAAGCCCCGTGCAACAAGTCTTGCCTTGTACCGATCAAGGCGGCCCTCTGCATGATATTTAACTGTGAACACCCATTTGCAACTAACCACAGATGCATCAGATGGAATAGGAACCAGGGTCCAAGTCCCTCTAGACTGTAAAGCACACATCTCTTCCTCCATAGCTAACCTCCAGCAATCAATCTTCATGGCATAGGTCCGTGGTATCTCTACTGAAGATACAACTACAACAAACCTCTGGAAATCACCGGTAACACGATGAAAAGACACCTGAGACGCAAGAGGATAGGTCACACATGTCCTCTTCTGCTTCCTAAGTGCAATAGGAATATCATGATCACTATCCATGGTACTGACTGGCGGATCCACCTCCTGTAACAAAGATTCCTGCACCGATACATTATCTAACTCATCATTAGTAACAACATCGGAGCATACCTGAGGCGTGATGGATGGTTGGCGTGTAGCTTGAGCAGGCCCCGACCGTCGTGTGTAGAACTTAGGGAACAGTGGAATGGGGTGGTATTGAGGTGGTAGTGGTGGTGGCGGTGGTGGTGATGGCGGAGTGGACTCAGTTTGACCTAGACTTGGAGATAGAGGAACATAGACATGATCATCCGGAGATGTGGAAGAAACCAATCTATCACCTGCTGGGGGGGAAGTACATAACGGGCTCAAAAAATGTAACGTCTGCACTAACATAGTACTTGTCGTTAAGAGGATCATAACAGCGATAGCCCTTCTGTGTCCGAGAGTAACCTACAAAAACACACTTAACAACTCTAGGAGAGAGCTTTTCAAGTCCTGGAGACAAGCGGTGAACAAAGGCAATTGCACCAAAGACAAGAGGAGTAAGTGAAAACAAGTCCTTATCAGGAAAGAGAACAGAGATTGGAGACTTCTCCCCAAGAACTGAAGAAGGCATACGATTGACCAGATAGCATGCTGTATGATGCAATTGTTTCCAAATTAATAGGGCAGCCTCAATTGAAGAAAAGGTTAATTCGGGAAATTTTTAAAATTAGAAATTTCCATCCTTAATTAGTTATTTTAATTAGTTTGTTTTTTTAAATAAAAGAGAATAGGTGTGATTTCCAATTAGTTGGTCAATTTTAAATTTGAATTTTGAATTTTGAAGTAGAGTCAAATTAGGATAGAGGTAGATTTGAATTTTGATTCAAATCAATTAGAGTCAATTAGGATCGAGTGGGATTTTGAATTTGATTCACTTTCTATTTTTGTAAGTTCACCCCTCCTATATAAAGGGGTTGGTAGTCTATTGTAAGGGAGAAGTCAAATTATATGAAGAATTGAGTTATCCCTTTTTATCTCTCTCTTGTTATTCTCTCTCTCAACGTGGTCTTCACGATTTTGTCTTTAAACCCCGCGCAACCGGCGCGTTATCCTCTTTCTCCCTCTCTTCTCTAAATTTCTTCCACCAAAATTATTTTTCCACCGTTGTATTTTTTCGATTGCGTCAAGTGGTATCAGAGCATGGCAACCGAATCGTTCCTACGATTCAACGATCCTGTCGCATATTGGTGGATGAAGCTCGATCTTAGTCTTCTCTCCCATGGCTCACATGCGCATTCGCGACAACAAAAGTTCAAGCGATGCCTTATATCTAGCATCAAAGTCCAAGAATGGTTGGACATGCAAATTGAAGAAGATTCGCTCGACAACGACAAAATTCAGAGTACAAAAGTTGCTGTACAACCTACTTTTGACCAAGAAAATGAAGGTACTTTCATGCAAGACAAATATTTTATTGATACAACTTCAATACAAAACGAAATCGAAGACTTGGGTCCCATATTTGATGAAGACCCTACAGAAGAAGCATGGGAAATCGTCGATCTGCTTGCTGTCCAGGAATATTCAGACCTACAACTGTTGGAAGAATCGATTCCAGTGCCACCCACGACTCCCTCCTGGGTCCCTGTTGCAGCCCCGACACCCCCAATCTCCCAGTTGCAGCTCCTTGCCGTCCTCCAAACTGCCACACTGCCTCTCCTGCAACCCATCTCCGTCACCACGGCAACCCTCCCAGCCCCATCGCCCCCTCGGGCAGTCCTCGCACCCCCAGCTACAGCAGAAGATATAGAAACGCCCCCTCGGGCAGCCCCATCACCGCAGGTACACCGTCTTCGCCGTTTGCAGTGCTACTGCCGCTCAATCTCGAGCTACAACGGTCGTCGCGCACACGTTAGGCACAGTCGCCACTGCGTGCGCAAGATGGGGCCGTCGAACCTCCTTCCTCGTCGCCGGTCAAAGTCTCCCTATTTGTTGCGTCGCCGCCACTACCCGCACTTCAGGAAGCATCGCCGCCTAATGCTTCGGGTGAGAGGAACCCTAACAAGGGATCCCTCCTCAATCGGATGCCTTAAAAGAAAGGATGAGATAATTTGGAGGAATTACAAGCAGGCCCCTCCTCACTATGGTCTTTATATAAAAGGTCAATTGGAGGAAAAATTATGTTATTGGTACTTTTTAAGTGAAGGGGTAGAACAATTGCAGCCATATCCCTCAGTGGAAAGAAACTACAAGCGTAACATGGAAAAGGATCAAAATTTGGGTTATCTACTCAACCAATTCAGATGAAATTTTCCACCGACGGAACAAATATCAAGTAATTCGTCAGGAGACAAATTTTTCAAGCGGAGGAGAATTGATGCAATTATTTCCAAATTGATAGGGCAGCCTGAATTGAAGAAAAGGCTGATTTGGGAAATTTTTAAAATTAGAGATTTCCATCCTTAATTAGTTATTTTAATTAGTTTGTTTATTTAAATAAAAGAGATCATGCGTGATCTCCAATTAGTTGGTCAATTTTAAATTTGAATTTTGAATTTCGAAGTAGAGTCAAAATAGGATAGAGGTAGATTTGAATTTTGATTAAAATCAATTAGAGTCAATTAGGATCGAGTGGGATTTTGAATTTGATTCACTTTCTATTTTTGTAAGTTCACCCCTCCTATATAAAGGGATTGGTAGTCTATTGTAAGGGAGAAGTCAAATTATATGAAGAATTGAGTTATCCCTTTTTATCTCTCTCTTGTTATTCTCTCTCTGAACGTGGTCTTCACGATTCTATCTTCAAACCCCGCGCAACCGGCGCGTTATCCTCTTTCTCCCTCTCTTCTCTAAATTTCTTTCACCAAAATTATTTTTCCACCGTTGTATTTTTTCGATTACGTCACTGTAAGTATAGCATCTTCCCAAAAAGCTAACGGCGCACAACTCTGAATAAGTAATGTTCGAGCAACATCAAGAAAGTGACGATGTTTCCTTTCCGCAACATCATTCTGTTGTGATGTGTAAGCACAGGAAGTTTGGTGAATAATGCCTTTGGAGGAAAGAAACTGAGAAAGAAAAGGAGTGCAAAATTCCAATGCATTATCCGTGCGCACATATTTAACATTAGAAGAGAAAACATTCTGCACTTCGTTGATAAGATTTTTGATAATACTTCCTGCTTCAGATTTATTCTTTAGAAGAAAAATCCAAGAGACACGAGAAAAATCATCAACCACGACTAGATAAAACATGTGTCCCTGATGATCAGGTACACGACTAGGACCCCAAATGGCTATATGAAACAACTCAAACGGGGAGCTACTGCTCCGACTCTGACGACTAGGGAAGCTAGAACGATGATGCTTCCCTAATTGACAAGCTTCACAGCGAAATGAAGAATTCGGAGAGATCTGAGGTAGGAGGTGACGCATTTTCTGGAGCGGAAGGTGACCAAATCGAAGATGCCATGTATACGGGGAAACGGATCCCCGTGAGTGAAGAGAGACGCCGGCATAGGAATTATGGAGCAGACGATATTGGCCATTGTGCTCAGAACCACATCCAATCACCCTGCCCGTTAGTATGTCCTGAAAAATGAGAGATGATGGGTCAAATATAGCACGACAGTGCAAGTCTTTTGTAATCTGACTAATTGATAATAAATTCATGGAAAACTCAGGTGCATGTAGAACATTCTGTAAGTGCATGGAGGGTGATAAGGAGATCTCCCTCTGTCCCATAATAGGAGAATGAGTGCCATCAGCTATGATAACAGAGCGACCCGAAGAAATATCCCTGTAGGACTCAAGTTTATCTCTATCATGACAAAGATGATGGGTGGCTACAGAGTCGACAATCCAACCAGATAGATCATGGCAAGGACGAAAGGCAGAAGTACTACCTGAGGTACTGGCAGCAGCAGAGGTACTGGCCGATGCAGAAGCTGCAACATCAGAGGTACTGGCAGCATCCGACGATGACTGCGGCATAATGTCACGAAGCCGCGCCACAAGCTCCTCGAACCTGTGATCTGGAGTAGATGCTGAATGAGACTGAACATGTTCGGCTACCCGTGCCGAAGCTGGAAACCCATGCTTAGAGTAGCATGTGTCCTCGGAATGACCAGTACGATGACAAAACAAGCACATCTGACGAATACGCCCTCCTCGGCCACGTGTACCACGGCCACGAAAAGAAGACGAACCACCTCTCCCTCGTGATACTTCCATTGCTGAAGGAGGTGGAGTAGTTGTCCTGGAGGAAACAAAGATACGACCGAGCATCCTGTAGACTTCCTCCATAGGAGGAATAGTAGCATCGGCAAGGATCTGAGAGCGGGCTGCCTCGTACTCGGGATCAAGAGCTGCAAGTAATACTCCCACCATGGTAGCATTGCGAAAGGTCTTCTGTTGCTCAGGAGTGGCTGTGAGCGGGATGGTACTGTATAATTTCTCGAACATCCCTCGCAGTGACGTGTACAGAGAGTGAAGTGGCCGTCCATTTTGCTTCATCGTAAAAATATCATGCTGCAACTACATCATCTTAGTCTCGTTCTGCACTTGAGAATATGTAGTAGCCAGAATATCCCACATCGCCTTGGCGATGGGCTGATGGAGGATGTCATTGGCAATCTCCATCGAAAGCGTCCCTGATAGGCAGACCTTGGCATATGCATCATCAGCCTCCCATGAGGCATGTATCCCCGTCTTATCTGCCGGCTCATCTTCGGTAAGAATGTGTTTCTTACCACCTGACTTCATGAGGCTCAGGAATTGCATAGCCCAGAGGTCGTAGTTTGTCCCGTCCATTTTGACTATTGGCGCCGAACCTTTAAAGGCACCTATGGAGGGCATATCAACCTTTTGTTCTAACATGGTGCCGGAGAAGAAGACCTAGGGGTGATGGACAAAAGAACTGGTGTCTATAAAGACTGCATTGGATTTAAGTGCATATGTAGACTTTATGCACTTGAATCCATGAATGATTAGGTGCCGACCGAAGAAGAAGAGCCCGAGAGAGAGAGGGCTGCGTCGACCGCGGCGGGAGAGGAGGAGGCGGGGGCCTCGGCTGGCGGAGGGAGAGGAGGAGGCAGGGGCCTCGGCTGGCGGCGAGAGAGGAGGAGGCAGGGGCCTCGGCTGGCGGTGAGAGAGGAGGAGGGGGGCGGTGGAGAAAAATCCTAGGTTAGGGTTTTGGCTCTGATACTATGTTAGAGCAAAATACTCTGTTGTGTTATTCCATAGAGCCCTAGGGTCTCTTATATAGAGAGAAAACCCTTGGGTAAATTACATAGATGTACATGAGATAAATAAGAAATACGTAACGGTACATCATGACATAACATAAACCTCTACATATACAAATCATACACCCAAAATTATGCACATATGGATCTCCAAGGGACAAAACTTATTGACACAAAATATAGGGGAAAATTATATTTGCATACAAAATTTATTTAGAAGCACAAAAATGTAAAATGCCAAAGTATTAGCCAATTATGTCATGTTTTATTGGAAGAATTAGGATGAATTTCATTAGATGGAAAATTCAGAAGGCAGTAAACAGTTCATTAATAAGTATTGAGAACAGTGGAAAGATACGGATATGAGAAAATCCCTTGGAAAGATACCAAATGCGACATATACGAGAATAATGAAAAGATGCATCAATGTAAATGATGATATAAGACTTGCTTGGGAAAAAAATCGAGTTAATGTATCATCAACATGTTATGGATTAACATGAATCATATATGCAGGTCCCTTGTTCAGATATGCGGCCGCATATGCTGCATATTCAGACCACATATGTGTTTTGACCACATATTGCCGCATATGGCATATGCGCTTCGGTCAAGTGACCGAATACGCATATGCGGCCACGTGGACTATATTTCCAAACACTGACCACACTACTTCCAAATTGAGTAGCACAATAAACCTCTTTCTTGAACAACTCTCAAGAAAGAATTTTTACCGAGGGTTTTCCAATGTCTAATCTTGAGAAGAATGCGAGTAAGTTGGTCAGGCTTCGTCTTTATTCCGAAGTTGAGGGGTATAGTTATCTTAATTAGCATTCTTTTCCCTTTCGAACAAAGATCCTAGTGGTCTAGAGTTCCAAAATTAAGGAAGGCACTTTTTACTGAACTTTTATCATCAGCCAAATCAGTGTCTACATGCATAGTTGCCCTTGTTTAGGTATTTATCAAATTGAAAGTGTTGAATTCACGGTCAGCTTAGCAGTACATCAGACTTCGCTTTTAGTTTGATAATTGGTCATGTAGGGTAGTGCTTGTATTAGTTGCTTTGGAGGTTTCATTTGCTTTGCGCAAAATTAATAGAATCTTTGCTTTCAGAATATAGTATTTAAAGGAGGTTGGACTTGTTTCTGCGATTAATAATAACATATTTTCTCTACAACTGAAAGGAACTAATCAGATTTCATGTATGGAAGTGTGGAATATAAAATATAATTTGCAGAATTAAAGAACAAGAAGAAGAGGGATGAGAAACCACATGTGAAATGCCACGAAGAGTTTGATATTGCATTAGATTTCTTGATGGATACAAGAGGCATGGTTCTTCATATAACCCTGCCAACATAACCAAGTCCCACTGCTCAACAATATGGGACTAAACATTGGAATCGGTTAACAGGCACAAGAAAGGGGGTTGAGTTTTGCAATCAAAATATGCAAATAAAAAATCTAGTTTAGAAAAATCGTCAAGGGATTTTTCGTGGAAACCCAACTGGTTGAAAACCTTGACTTAAAACTGAGTCCTAACTCCTAAGATCCCCCCTCCACACTTATGTCGGAATCAGTTATCCACTATTCCTCAGTACTTTCAGCTGACAGTAAAATCCCTTATAAAACATGTATACTTGAATAATTCTCAAGAAAGAATTCTTTTTTCACAAAGGAACCCATACCTCGGGTACCTAGTTCACAGTAAATACCTAGAAGAGTTTTTAGTTAAATAATATGAATTGAAAAGGTTTATTAATATAAGGCGTCCCTTACTATAAGCAGAGAGTTATTATGCATGGAATTGGAAGTAGAGTCAGAGCTTAGATTTGAAATCAAAGTGAGCTCTATTGCAATGAGCAAGGTTTAAAAAAGCGTAAGGTGGTATGAGGCGTTTTCCCAAAATGTGAGGCGAGGCGTAAGCCTCAATTTTTTGGAAAGAAAAATTAAAACTAAAGCAAAATAAATTGGAATAAATAACAACACAAAATATTGCAATATATTGTCCTAAAGTTCAATACAAACTACGAACTACAACTGTGATTATTCAAAATTCAAATAAGATTGCGAAATTAGAAAAGAAAACATAAAGTAGGAAATAAAGTTTGACACACGCATGAAATTAATGCAACATATTGTCCATCACTATTATGTGATACATCAAAATCACTAATCATCGATATTGATTCAATGAATCAACATCAGTCGTCTCGCCCTTCAGCAGTGTTGTCGTCGCCATCGTCATCGTCACTACTCCTACTACTCATTGGATCGTCATCAGAATCATCCATATAATTCAAATGCACATCATCATCAGCCTCATCATCGCTTTCATCCTCAGAATTGGAGCACTCCGAGGTGGTCGAGGTTCCGTTTCGATCTCTCGGATCAGAGGCAGACAAATGGGTGCATGTGGCCGAGGTGGCTGATTCGGGATCGTGGGATCCGAGGTTCCGCTCCGATCTCTCGGATCAGAGGATGGAGGATTTTTTTACGGCTACTATCTGAGATTCCCGCTGCTGAGGAGATGTCTAGTGACCCAGACCACTTCGTTTGGGCAGATGGTAAGTTCTCGGTGAAGATGGTGTACAGGAAGTTGAGAGCTGGAGCAATGGTAATTGATGAAGACCTTTGCGCGGACATGAAAGAGATTTGGACCCAAGATTCCTACTCGCGTCAAGGTCTTCCTTTGGTGCTTAGGAGAAACCGTCTGTGTGATAGGAAGAGGAGGGGGTGGATTCTGCGTACGGCGGACCTGCAGTGTGACAGATGCGAGGAAGAGGTGGAGGACGCGAACCACATCTTCTTCGGTTGCAGGACATCGGCGCAGGTTTGGGATGTTGTGGGGATTTCGTGGGTCCAGGCATCTGGCCTGGGTACTTTCTGGAGGTCTATCCGTTCGGTGGGGCTTGGATCCTCTGGGGATGTGTCCAGGCCCTTCGTTGTTTTATGGGCTATCTGGCTTGGCAAGAATGACCGTACTTTCAAGGGGCAGCATTTCTACTGGGAAAATGTAGTTACCCACTGTAATGTTGTGTACAATTTCTGGATCTCTAACTGATGTACCTTTTGGTTACTTAATGAATATTTTGGTGTATTGACTCCCGCCTCGGGAGGGCTCCCCCCTTTCTAGTAAAAAAAAAAAGAATTGGAGTACTCCTCCTCCTCAACATTAATTGGAGTTTTTCCTTTACCTAATCAAGAAAGTAATATGCATAGTCATTCATTTGAAATTTAATCACAAAAAAAGCATCGAACATTGTTTTGATTTGTAATATTATATTGCACATTTGTCGTATTTTTCCTCCTTTTTAGGTCGAGCGACTTGAGCTCCTTCACCTCTTTCACCTCCTTCCTCCTCAAGAGGATCATCCTCAAGGGGTATGTTTGCATCAAAATCCTGACAGGCCTCACCATCTTGAGCTTCTGAAATCCATTCATCATCGGAGTCATTGTCTTCCAAACATAAAGGATCTTCTATTGTTTTCTTCCTTAATTCACTATGTTTCAATTTCAAATTGAAGATGATATAAACCGGATCATTGAGCTTCGCTTGTGATAAACGATTTCTTCTCTTTGTATGGACTTATATAGACATACGTAAGGTTTAAGTGTTTAACATGAAACAAAAACACTATCATAAAATTAAATAATGCTTTAACCACTTGATTAAACGAGCTCCAATTACGTTCACACCCAGAAGCACTACAAGTCAAGCTCAATACCCTAATAGCAAATGCAGCCAATTCAGGTGTTTCATCTCCATACAACATCCACCAATCCGCTGATAATGGTCAATACATTTTAGTAATTATGTTAACGTGTATGCAAAACTCTTAAAATTTATTTACAATACTCACCAGGACTTCTTGTTTTCCTTGAATTAACAGCATTTGCCCATCCGAAAATCCTCTGGCATGCATAAAAGAATCTAGTTGTGAATCTGCTTTCATACTCGCATCTGGATCAATGATCAATCTTTCCATGCATGAAAACAATCCCATTTTAACTTCTAAGTGATTAAAGAATGTCGGTTCATAATGAAAGTGGGGATTAAGGAAATAAGCAGCAGTATGTAAAGGCCTGTGAAGTTGACGATCCCAATGGCTATCCATAATATCCCAAATAATCTTATATTTGGTCTCGTCATTTTCTAGATTTCTAACTATCTCTTCCTTGGCCCTGTCCATGGCTTCATAAATAAATCCATCGATGGATATTTTTCAGATACCACCAACCTCAAAACGGTGACCAAAGGTTTCGTGTTGTTGAGAACATATGCAACACCAGGCCAAAAAGACTTGCTCTTCACAACAATGTTCACCATACTTTGCCTCAATGGTCGATTCAAATAAAAATTGTTCTTCCATGCTCTTGAAGTGAAGAAGGATTCAAGTGAATCCTTGGCTCTAATCAAGCTTTGCAATGTAAGAAATGCAGTGGCAAATCGTGTAACGGTAGGTTTCACCAAATCACAACCTGCAAATTTTCTCACCATTGCTAAAACCCAAGCATGAGCATACACAAATTGATTATTTTTTTTGCTTTTTTGAACACCGATGCATGAAGTGGCAATTTGAGTATATCCTCCAACATCAAATCTATGCAATGCGCTGCACAAGGTGTCCACTAAAGATTCTTCCTTTTATCCATCAACATTTGTCCAGCTGCTTTATAAGCGGGTGCATTATCCGTTATCACTTGGACAACATTCTTCTCTCCGACCTCCTCAACAACTCCATCCAACACTTTAAAAAGCATCCTGGCATCTTTAACTTGATCGGATGCATCAATCGACTTCAAGAAGTGCCTTTGGGATTATTCACCAAAAAATTAATCAATGTGCATCCTTTCGTGTCAGTCCAGCCGTCCGACATGATGCTACAACCCGTGGCAATCCAAGAAGCCTTTACCTCATCAACAAGAGTGGTAATGGCTTGCTTCTCTTCTTTCAAAATCCCAGTTCGGAGTTCATGCATGGTTGGTGGCTTGAAACTCCTTGCATATCCACATACATCAGTCATCATCGCCAGATAAGGACTATTGTCTATGTTGAATGACAATGAATTCTCAAAAAAAAATCTCCCAATGCTCCTACAAATCCTCCTTCTCTCATCTTTTTTCCAGCTTGCATTTAAGTTAGTTGTGTGGGAGGATCCGAAGAACCTACACCCCTACCTCCTTGTACAATAAAAAAATCCATCGGTCCTCGAGCTTGCTTGATACTACTAGAATTTGTCGGTGCTCTTAGTAACAGTTCATTTTCATCACCTCTCGATGGCCCTTGCATCCCAACTCGGCAAACTTCTTTCATTTCTTCAAATCGTCTTCTCTTCTCATTACCCTTGCTGTCCATGAACATCTTCATCTCTTGTTGAACTTCAATGGGAACGCTTGGACAAGCTCTCACATTCTTGCGTGTCTTTGCAAGATGATCTTTTAGTCGCTTCACCCCATCGGTGATCTTCATCGAACAAAAAATACATTCAACATACACATATCCTTTCCCTTTGTGATGCTCGTCCGTTTCAAGTTCTCGGTAGTACCTCCATCCGGGATCCGATCGCCCCCTACTTTGGCCTTTCCTTCTCATATCTACAAGTTTTACAATAACATACATATATTGATATATACTTACAGTACAAGATAAACACACATGTAATCCTTCATTATGGGTCAAACCCCAAAAAAATGAAAAATACATAAAGGACACATCAAAATGACCATCAAAAAATATATCAAAAGCCTCCCCCATAATGAAATCCTCCAATAGAAAACCAAATAAAGAAGATAAACACAAGGAAAACATAAAAAAACATGGAAATAAAACCAAAAACTACCTTTTCGGAGGTGGCGGCGACGCAAGGCTGCTCCGGCTGGGCAGTGAGAGGGTCGGCGATAGAGAAGGCGGCCGGGCGGTGACTCCAGCTAGGCGGCGAAATAGGAGGTCCCACGCGATATCAGGGGAAGGGCGGGGGTTTCGTTTCTGTCTAACAGAATGCCCCCTCCTCCGACGCTTCGGTTTTACAAAAGAGCACGTGACCTGAAAATTAAAAAAAAAACGATTATTTGAGGCTTACGCCTCAGCCTCGCCTCGAGCGCCTCAGGCGAGACTGAGGCGTACGCCCCTTACTATATACCTGAGGCGTGCGCCTGGGGCGCTTTGGGCCCACCTTGCCTCGAGGCGTACGCCTTTGCGCCTCGAGGCGCCGCTTTTTAAAATCATGGCAATGAGGCATGGAAAATGTATGGAATTTTGTTTACTGACGGTGCTAAAAATGAGAATGTAAATCTCTTGAAGTGATTGAAAGTAAAAGTGAATGAATGAGAAGTCCTCTTCCATTTATAATGTAGCAAAAGAGAGTTGTAACCTGTGAATCAAAGGGCATTTAAAGTCACCTCCCAACGTTCACTTTAGCATTAGGAATCAAACAGCTACATAAAAAGCAAAATCAATCTGCTGAAATTTTGTGTCAGTTGACTGAACCAAGAGTAGTCAACTAGATTGGTACATGAGTCGATTGGATCATCTCAACATTCATAGACCGCTTATAAATGTTCGTATAAACTAGTCGAATAAGTGAAAAGACTAGTCGAATGAGAGCAAGATAGTCGATAGAAAAGGTTTTTATACCCATCGGTCGGAATACATTTCAAGGTTGACTTTTATTGACTTGATTATTCAGTTGGTTGACTATATCAATCGCCGGTGAAGAAATTTGGTTAAGCATTTGATTGTAGTGGATTTTATACAGTCGGCCCTACTTATGGTGGTAGAAGGCTTCACCCTTTTTTAGCCGACCCTACTTAATTGTGGGAAACTGCTTTGTTGTTGTTATAAGAAAAATAAAAATGAAAGATCTTCAAGTCTTCAATCAATATTTATTAGGCTTGATATGCAATTGATGATCCACGAGGCTTCCGCTTGAAAATAATATAAAGCAGGCGGACGTGTCATATAAATTATTAATCTTGATAGAATGCAGTTTTGTCTGATAGAATTGTGATAGAATGCCGATCTGATGTCTTCTTTCATGCATTTAAGGTTCATTGAGAAGGTTAAACATGTATGTGTGTGCATGCGCATGTGCGTATGCATGTCTCTGTGTAGGGGTGCATGCGAGCATTTGTGTTTGCATGTCTATGTGTCTCCATGTGTGTGTGTGTGTACATGTGTTTGTGTGTGTATGCGTGTATGTATGTATGTATGTGTGCTTGTGTGTGTGCGCACGTGCATGGGTGTGTGTGGGGGGGGGGTGTAAATGAGGGTGTACGTCTGTGTGTTGTATGTGTTTGTATCTATCTCTGTGTGTATGTTGGCTCAGAGAATAGGATATCTACTCAGGAGTCCATATGGCTCAAAGAATGGGATCTCAAATTAGGAGTCCGCATGAGTCTCATCATACTGAGCCTTTACCATGGGCCTCTATAGATGTGGTCCACATTGACATTCTGAGCCAAACACATGACTGTGAAGATCTGTCAACAAAAGATCTCGTGTGGGTCTCATACGAAATGTTCATTAACACTTTTCTTAAATATCTGTGGGAAAATTTTCTTTTTTTCCATTCTCTTTTCTCCTTGTTTACCACTTTCTTTCTTTGGAAAAATCATTTTCTTTCTCCTTTCCTTCTCACTAATGACTTTTGTTAGTCCCATAAACTATGGCCATTTTGATCTGAGATGATTGTACAAAATGATACTGGCATGAAGCCCGTCCAAGACCATTTTTCACCAATCTCCTTTATTCACAACCTCTCTTTTCCCCCTTTTTTGACCACTTTTCCAATCATCTCGTTTTTCGCTTTTCACCACTTTTCCAGTCATTCGTTTTTCTCTTCTTTTTCAATTTCCCCTTCGGAAGAAGGTGGCTCGAGCCTCTCTTGACGGGGGTTCTTTTTTTAATGTCCAATTGTGGTCCTTCAGCACCTGAACCCAAATTAAGCAGAATAAAAATATATATTGCGCATATTATACATTAAAGAAATCAGAAATTGGGGTTTATGTAAATTAGGCATTTGCTCCTTCCTCTGCTTCTATATCGGTTGTATGTAAGGTTTCGGTGAAGAAAGGGATGATTTGAATTGATATTAACAATTAGAAATTAAGACAGTTATAAGAACACGGTCAACAATTTGAATTAGATATTAACAATTTGAAATTAAGACAGTTATAAGGCAGGTGTTGGAGATGGACTGGATCAGGAGCCGTGCGTTTGTCGGATGCGCATGGATCCAGCTTGACTCTGGTGGTGACCTTGGAGGAGTTGAAGGCGGCGGTGTGGAATCTCAACGGCGATGGCGCGCCAGGCTCGGATGGTTTCCCCATTTCCTTTTACAGAGACTTATGGGATTTGATTGGCCGGCGCATGTGTGTGCGCATGTGCGTATGCATGTCTCTTTGTGGGGGTGCAGGCGAGCATTTGTGTTTGCATGTCTATGTGTCTCCATGTGTGTGTGTGCATGTGTTTGTGTGTGTATGCATGTATGTATGTTTGTTTGTATGCATGCATGTGTGTGTGCGCGCGTGCATGTGTGTGTGGGGGGGGGGATGTACATGAGGGTGTACGTCTGTGTGTTGTGTGTGTTTGTATCTATCTCTGTGTGTATGTTGGCTCAGAGAATAGGATATCTACTCAGGAGTCCATACGACTCAAAGAATGGGATCTCAAATTAGGAGTCCGCATGAGTCTCATCATAGTGAGCCTTTACCATGGGCCTCTATAGATGTGGTCCACATTGACATTCTGAGCCAAACACATGACTGTGAAGATCTGTCAACAAAAGATCTCATGTGGGTCTCATACAAAATGTTCATTAACACTCTTTTCTCAAATATCTGTGGGAAAATTTTCTTTTTTTCCATTCTCTTTTTTCCTTGTTTACCGCTTTCTTTCTTTGGAAAAGTCATTTTCTTTCTCCTTTCCTTCTCACTAATGACTTTTGTTAGTCCCATAAACTATGGCCATTTTGATCTGAGATGATTATACAATATGAAACTGGCATGAAGCCCGTCAAGACCATTTTTTAACAATCTCCTTTATTCACAACCTCGCTTTTCCCCCTTTTTTTGACCACTTCTCCAGTCATCTAGTTTTTCTATTTTCACCACTTTTCCGATCATCTCGTTTTTCTCTTTTCACCCATTTTCCAGTCATCTCGATTTTCTCTTCTTTTTCAATTTCCCCTTCGGAAGAAGGTGGCTCGAGCCTCTCTTGACGGGGGTTCTTTTTTTAATGTCCAATTGTGGTCCTTCAGCACCTGAACCCAAATTAAGCAGAATAAAAATATATATTGCGCATATTATACATTAAAGAAATCAGAAATTGGGGTTTATGTAAATTAGGCATTTGCTCCTTCCTCTGCTTCTATATCGGTTGTATGTAAGGTTTCGGTGAAGAAAGGGCGGATTTGAATTGATATTAACAATTAGAAATTAAGACAGTTATAAGAACACGGTTAACAATTTGAATTAGATATTAACAATTTGAAATTAAGACAGTTATAAGGCAGGTGTTGGAGATGGACTGGATCGGGAGCCGTGCGTTTGTCGGACGCGCATGGATCCAGCTTGACTCTGGTGGTGACCTTGGAGGAGTTGAAGGCGGCGGTGTGGAATGTCAACGGCGATGGCGCGCCAGGCTCGGATGGTTTCCCCATTTCTTTTTACAGAGACTTATGGGATTTGATTGGCCGGGAGGTGCTGGATGTGGTAGAGGAATGCTGCCGTTGCAATGCAGGTTTTGAGCGGGTTAATAAGGCTCCGGTGATGCTACTGCCGAAGACGGATGGCACTGAAAGGATTTTGGATTTATAGCCTATTGCTATCTCCAACGTGCTGTATTTGATTGTTGCCAAAGTCTTCGCGACTAGATTGAGTAGAGTGTTAGAGCACTTTATATCACCTTTTCAGTCGGCCTTCGTGTCGGGGAGGCAAATTGGTGATTGTTTGGTTATGGCGTCTGTGATTGTTGCTGATTGGAAGAGCAGGAGGAGGGCCTTGCTCTAGAAGGTGGACTTTTCTAATGCTTTCGATACCTTGGATTGGCATTTCCGCTGGGCGGCACTGCACAGGAGATGATTTCCAGAGATCTGGATAACTTGGATGAAGAGATGTGTGACAACGGCAACTATGGCCATCCTCGTGAATGGGCGCCCGGAGGGAGGTTTTTTTCAGCCGCAGAGACGGGTGAGGCAGGGTTGCCCTGTGGCCCCCTTGCTCTTCATCATCGCCGCAGACGTTCTTGCCTGTATGGTTGACATGGTGCAACACAGGGGGATTACGGGCGGTTACTCGAGGGATGTGTTGAGGATCCCGCTTCTCCAATACGCTGATGACACTATCTTCTTCATTGAAGGGTGTCTTGAAGAGGCTAGAGGCATGGCTACAATGCTCGAACTTTTTAGTGAGATGTTGGGGTTGCTGCAGAATGCAAATAAGTCCAAGGTGGTGTCGTTCTCGCTGAATGAGGAGGAGGCGAGGCTTTGTGGATTGATGATGGGAACTGAGTGCACCGGGCTTCCCATTCACTATCTGGGAATGTTGCTGGCCACAAGGAGATCGAAGTTGGCAGATTGGTTGCCGCTGGTCAAAAAGGTGGAGAAGAGGCTCGCTGGGTGGAAGGCGGCGGTCCTTTCTAAAGGGGGCCGCCTGGTGCTCCTGAAGGTGGTGCTCTCCGCTATTCCTGTGTACTACTCCTCCACGAGGCTCTTGTCGACTGGCATTAGGAGGAGGCTGGAGGGGCTGATGCGGCGGTTTTTGTGGAGCAGGAGTGGTCATGGATCGACCAATATTCACCTGGTCAGTTGGAGGATATTACGCTCAAGAAGTGCGACGGCGGGCTTGAGGTGTGCAGGCTCGGCGTGTTGAACGAGGCCCTGTTGCTGAAGTGGGTGGTCAGGATTTGGGGGTGTGACGATGGTCTTTGCACCACTCTTGTTCGTCGGATCTACGCGGTCAATGGTGCAACGTCGGTGTGCATTGCAGTGGGGGGGCGATGGGGCTGCGACCCTCGCCTTTTTGGAATGTTATTTTGACAGTCACCCATAACTTTCGGGCATTGTTCAGGTCGATGCTGGGGAGCGGGGAGTGCTTTTCTTTTTAGAAGGATAACTGGATGGATGGGAGGGGGGCTTTATCTTTGTGTTTCCCTCGTTTGTTTGCTTTGACGACGGATCAGGAAGTGCGGGTTGCCTCTTGTTGGTCTGATGGGAACTGGATGATGATGTTCCGTTCGAACTTCTCTGATCAGCGCTTGGAGGAGTTTATGCAGTTGCTTGACGAGCTCAGGGAGGTGAAGGGCCCTTCTGCGGAGCGGGATCACTGGGTTTGGCACAATAGCTCTTTCACTATGAGAAAGGCTTATCTGGTGATTTCCAGGCCCCTGCCTTCTCTCTCGGCGGAGCGGTGCGTGACTGTGTGTTCCTCTAGGACCTGGGTCTTCCCAAGAGAATTGGCTTCTTCTTTTGGTTGTTCAGGAGGAAAAGGCTGATGACGCGTGACCGGTGCGCTAGGTTGCTTGGTGTGGTCTCTGACAGGTGCCTTTTGTGTGTTGTGGATATTGAGATGGTGGAGCATCTCTTTTTCTCCTGTCAGGGGGTGACGCCTCTTTAGGATGACCCGGAGCTGAGTTGGGTCACCAGGGCAAACATTGGGGCTTTCTGTGGTGGCTTGGTTGCGGCCAAGCATCGGGCAGGGAGGGAGTTACTCCGGCCGCTTGCGGTGGTCTGGGCCATTTGGCTGGCCAGGAACGCGCTGCTTTTCTCTGATCAGAGGTTTTATAAGGAAAATGTTTGTATCCAGGTGTCGGGTTTGTTAAACTCGTGGCTCGCTTAGGGCGTCACTTTGTAATTGGTTTCTACTCCTTTTTATTAATGCATTCTTGGGGTGAACATCTTTGAGTGTATCCCCCTTTCTTGGCTTAAAAAAAGAACACGGTTAATTTTAATGTGGAAACCAGGCCAGTGAAAATTGTAACTAAGAATCTTGTTCTAAGATTCTCCTTTCCTTATTTGTAGTAGCTTTTCCACGCTACCACATTACTTTCAATTGAGTAGCTCAAGCAGCCTCTTTCTTGAACAACTCTCAAAAAAGAATTTTTCTTCCCTACATCCTGGTTACATGATTACAACAGCCTAAAAGAGCCTTTGTTAGTTGAAAAGTGAACTTAACCAGAGTTTAACATTAGATTCCTTGAGATCGGAATTTCGAGCACAGAAATAGTGCTAAAAAACAATTGACAACGAGAGCACACTTCAATTTTAAAAGGCTTTAGAGGTATGTATGAGTGAGAAAATGAGTGTAAAATGATGGGTTGAGTGCATGAATTTATAAGGCTTCAAAAAGATGGTTAATGAGTGTTTAGAGTCGTTTAGGATCCAAAGGATGCATTGATCAGCAAACATAAACATCTAAATTTAAAATGTTTAGACAGCCAATTTCAGTCAAAGAAAGTTGGCCCAAGATAGATCTGAATGGATGCAAAGAATCCATGTAACCCTACTTAATTGTGGGAAAAGGCTTTGTTGTTGCTATTGTTGTTGTTGTAGACAGCCAATTTCAGTCAAAGGAAATTTTTTAATTAATCGATGGAAACACCACTTGAGGTTGGACTTATATGGTCATCACTCGACTCAACCATTCAATATTAAATGATAGCTTTTACTGTTTGAGCTCAATAGTCGACTAAGAAAAATGATTGATTCGAAATGAATTTTGTCGACTGTTAAGACTGGATAGTCGATTGAAAATGAAATTAATTGCGGTTGGGAGTTTCAAGCATCTGAATCAATTGATAATCAACTGTTGAACCATGTCAGTAACTCAGTCCTCTGACTGACTGATCAGCCTGCTCAAGAGCTGTATAGTAGAAAATCTTATTTTACGGATTTTATTTGTTGGTTCTTTTTACATAGCTTAAATAGTAGCTCATCTTATTTCTTAGATACATGCATCCAAATCTTCATCAAATGCGTTCAATCCTTATCTAATATGTATATAGTCTCCTATTCTTTTTGCAAACCAATAAAGGTATTAATATGTTCATTTATATGCTCATCATTGATGTTTGACCTAAAATGGTGGTCCCCTCAAGCAAAACAGATATTATCCAATATGGAATCATTAACAAAAGTCTGATTCGCTAAAATCTGCTCTGTTGCTGAGGATTATGCCATGGTGACGATGATGAACGACATGTGCTAGCATCCTCAATGGGTCACGTAATCTACGGCGGTGAGGAACTTATGTGACAAGCACTCCTCTGAGGCTTGATCAATGACGACATGGCGATGCAAAGCTCCTCTGTGTGGGAGGTAGACACATATAGAAGATTCAAAGGGAGGAACCCCGAGGGCTTCAGATCAAAGATGTGAGAACTCTCCTATAGGGGTAATGGGGGACAATGAGGATGGGATTGCAGCTGAGATTGGCATCAATGACGGCTTGCTCGATGGCTAGAAGGAGGGCAATGTTGCAACTTCTTTACACAACCAACAACCCTTTTTCAGGCGAATGTGTGGACAGGCCCCCCAAGATCGACTTGCTTTGATACTATGTATAGTTTTAAAATATAAAATGTGGAATCAGGGCCTCAAAAAAAATGTGGAATCAAGGAACAAGAATAAAGCATGGATTCACGTGAAACCTTATTCCGGTCCAGAGCACCAGGATGAAACAATGGAGGAAAAACAAGTGTTGGGTATTGCTCCAGCATTTACTGTGGATAAAAGAGGTGTGAGGCTTTTTATATGGTCCTAGTCCCACCACTAAGCAATACTGAACCAACATAGGTCGCACACACATGACTGCATTTCATAATTCTCTCGATAGGAAAGTTTGCAATCGAGACAATACATTTTCTAAGGCCATTGATATATCTTTTAAGAGCCATATGATTATTATGATTTAGGGAAGGTTTATGATATTGTCTCAGAAAAGCGTATGCAGAAGATATTGTGTCTATTTTGTAGATCAACCTTATAAAATATATCCATATATGATCGAGAAACTATCTTGAGTAAATTAGGATGATGGATATGTTGATTTCCATATTGATTCACGCCTAGATTAGATAAATAGTATCTTTTAGCTTTGCTTTCAACAACAACAACAACAACAAAGCGTTTTCCCACAATTAAGTAGGGTCGGCTACATGGATTCTTCGCCTCCATTCAGATCTATCTTGGGCCAATCCCGGGCTTATATCCACAAAACTAAGATCCCTTCGTATGTTCTCTTTCCAACACTTCTTGGGCCGTCCTCGCCCTCTCTTAGCCGGCTCAACATCCCAACACTCGCATCTCCTAACTGGTGCATCAGCTGATCTTCTTTGCAAATGTCCAAACCATCTTAAGCGGTTTTCTCACATCTTATCCTTGATCGGAGCTACACCAACTTTCTTTCTGATTGCATCATTCCGAATCCGGTCTTTACGTGTGTGTTCGCACATCCACCTTAGCATTTTCATTTCTGCTACATTCATTCTCTGCACATGTCTATGCTACACCTTAGCTTTGCTTTCAATGGAAATATTGTTGTTTTATGTTTCAAAGAGACAGATATTGGGAAAACCTTCATCGAAATGCAGCTATAATTGATTGCTCAGAAAAGGATAGTGTTGCAACACTACTGTATTTTGTTAAATGATCAATGCCTATACAAGATAACCAAAACATGGCCTTTTTGACTACTTTTAATCTTGAGTTTTTATGCTTTTTTTTCTGGTGAATCATGGGGTATCGTTATTATCACTTTAAGTTTACTGAATGGGCTCTTAAAATCTAGATTATTCAGTGTCTTTTTATTCGTTTTATAAACCAATAGAAAGTTCTACATTGTTTTTTCTGTTGGCGCATTTATATTCATTTTGTACATCAAGGAAACTTTTAATAGAGAAGATTCTGTATCTTTCTTTGTCAGATGAGCAGATCACCAGTCTTCAGGGCAATGCTGGACAATGAGATGGAGGAGAGTCGAAGTGGCACTATTCGGATAACCGATGTCTCATACGATGTTCTTCGATCTTTTGTTCATTACCTCTACACAGCAGATGCTCGTCTTGATGAACAGCTAGCTTTCGACCTCCTCGTTCTGGCAGAAAAATACCAAGTGAAGCATCTTAAAGCCTTCTGTGAGAAGTTCATCGTGTCTAAGATAAATAATGATAATGCATTGACGAGCCTTGCATTTGCACAGCAGCACAATGCCAAACTGCTCCGAGAAACCGCCTTTTCTTCGATATTGGAAAATATGGGCTCATTAACTGAAAGTGAGGAGTACAAGGAGATTGTGGAGAAAGATCCCCGCCTAGTTGTGGAGATTTATGAAGCATATCTCACGCGTCAAGTTAATACTGCAAAGAAGGATTCAAAACAGCAGTCATCGCAATGAATTTACTGGTAGCTCATGAGTAAATTTATTTCGTGATATGTGGATTACATGCAATATTTTCTCAGCTTTCATTCATTCACTAATCGTGTTTCCCGCTCCATCTGGGGCGCTTGGGATCGAGGCTAACCACCTGCACCAGTTTTGTATCCGGTCATGCCAAATCTCACTCTCTTGTGGATTGATTATCTCTTGACTTAAGGCCATGATATATTGGCAGTACATTTGGATAGTCAGATCTGCATCTTAGCATTCTGTGCTGTCCTTGGAATTTTTATTGCTGTTGTGCTTGCTGGATTTTAATGTGTTATTAATGATAGTTAGGTATCCATATAATATTGACATATTATATTCCGTTGGAAAACAAATCTGCATTCGATTACAGATGCAATATGGAAGTACATGTAAAGTGGAATAATTATGGAATGTCAATAGAGAAATTCAGAGTGGAGCATATCTAGTTGAAATTTATAAAGAAACAAATTAAAATACGCAAAAAGTAGTTAAACGATACATGTGTATTATGGATGTTATGGGTAGAAAATATCTACATAGGAGCAAAAACACACACACACACACGGGATTTTTTCAGTCAGCACAGAGCTCATTAGCAAACTACTAAGCATACTATCCCAAGCACCAGATTTTTCATCTAATGGATCTCAATTCATATTGTTTTTAATGTCATTAGTGATTTTGGAATCCACCAATGCATTTGTTTTCTATTTTAACTCATGTAAAAGTTAATCAAGTGTTTCTTAATATTATTTCTAATTAAATAATGACAACGAGTCAAGTTGCAAGGATGGAATGCTTTTTTATAGAAAGAAAAAGGCATTGCTCATCTTCCATTCGCGCGATCTGTAGGACCAGCTTGGCACAAGATATGTCGCCTCAAGGAAAATGATGGTTTTGGCATATTAAATCAACATAATATTAATGATGCAATGCTCTAAACAGAAGGATTCGACGGTCTGAAAGGCTATCAAGGTGGGGTCCAAAGCGATCCACGATGCCCCCTTCAAAAAGTTAAATAATGGGCTCGACTCGCTTTTTTGGTTCCCATCGCTTCGAATTAGATTCCCCAAACTTTGGGGCTGTGCCCAAAACAAAAAGAGACTCATGGGTGGCTGCTCTTACTAAACTCCGAGCCTCAAATAACTGGCTCACAAGTCCGCAAATCGGGTGCCACTTCAATTCTGGCTTGATATTATCGTGCTTAAAAATGTGTTGGAGAATCCAACAAAATCAGGAAGAGTACGAGGTTATATATCCCTCTAAAAAACAGAAGACAAACCTTCAACCAAAAACTTCTATCATCTCCTTGCAAATGGGTGGGGGGCGGGGGGGTTGTCTCCTTCTTCAGTTTACGTCTTTGGAAGAAGCCTTTCCACTCATGGGTCTCCATCTTCATCTGGTTGAACCTGCATTAAAAGTACGAAACATGGGAGGATCTATATAAAGGAGAGATTAGGTGTGTAAATCAATGCCACCTATGCAATAAATCACATCATGTGCAAATGTCCTTTCACTAAATCGATCTTCTTGAAGCTAGGCCCGACTCTGGAATGGCCTCACTTTAAATTATTCTTCGCCACAAATTTTGATGGTATCGATGTTAGACTTGTGAGCCCTGGGCGAACCATTCTTACAATAAATGTTATTGTAATATTTAAGTTTATCAATAAAATTATTGATGTTTCACTCCCTTTCTGAAATTATATGAATGAATGCACTATAAGGTCCCTCTGTACAATTAGGGTTATGTACCATGGCCAGCTTGATGATCATATAGCTGTTGTTTCATTAAATGAATCATAGAGGCTGGTGTTTGGATGAATATCTAAGGAGTTAGATGGAGGACTCATCAAACACCGTCAAATGATTGTCAAGTGGAGATCTCCAGCCTGAGTAGGAGATGGCAATCCTTTTCTCACATAGGCTGATATCTGACCGACCTCTTGATGCAGGTCCTCTGCATGGGAATAGTGATTCGGAGGTGTCAGATTAGTTAGGTCAATGGGTTGACCTAGCGAGATCGAGATAACCTAAGTCCTATGTTGAATGCTGTCACAGCATAGGCATGCATCCTCTGACCGGAGACAGATATATTGCTATATATCTAAGTATGTACATTTGGCAGACCAATAGGTTGATGACCTAACCAAGGTCTATACACCGGCGAGCTGGTGTGCATATAAGGGTATATGAGCAATATGATCTCTCAAAGGGATCATACAGGTTCAGTTGTGAACCGGAAGACATGAGCTCACTCATGAGTTATTGGGACCGATCAAATTCCATGCATGGTCGTCGTGCTTTGGAAGCATGACATGAATTTGAAGGTATGATATATGCTTTGGGAAAGCATATGATCGATACCAAATCCCAATGACCAAGATTGAGAAACTTAATGATTAAACCCTGAAGAAGACAGTGTAAAAATGATCTTGATCTTCGGGTTGATCATGGGTCTTCCAGTATGCAGGATGTACAAGTATTGGGAATACCTGAAGGGTGATGTGATCATAAACGATTGTATATCCATGACGCTTCCATTCCGAGGGAGTGATGAAACAGGTCTGGATTTTAGTGACTCCTTTCAGTAGAGAAGCAATCCGATCTTAGTCCAAGTGTTGGACATTGGTCTGAATGGGATTCAGATTCAATGAGAAGATTGGATTTGCGGTCTTGATTTAATCAAGCATCTGTGGGAGGTTCGTTCGATCTGGATTTGAGATAATATCTCAACATCCAAGTCACTATACATGGAATAATACAATCGCCCTGTCCTTATCTCCAAGTATCTGCGGAGAAAGCACATTATTCTTGAAAGGGTTCAAGAATAATTCTTTTGATGAAATATCCAAGCAAGGACTTGATGATTAAATGTGATTTGATTATCAAGCTTAAATATGAATATGATTCATATTGTGTAAATGATTATCTAAGATAATTAAATGAGATTTAATTATCAAGGATTGAGAGAATGTGGATAACACTATCCATGATATATGTGTGTTATAAATATGATTTATAATATACATATATAAGAGAGAGAATTTGTGTAAATAGCATTTGTTAATTAATAATGTGGATTGGATTCACATTTGTTAATTAATTGGAAATGCAATTTACTAACTAGTTTGGGTTGTGAATATGATTCACACAATATTCAATGGCAAGATTGAAATATTCACAAATTAATTTGAAATTAATTTGGTGAATATTTATTGTGATTAATTAAGGAATAATATGATAAATAAAATAGAGGAAAAACCACCTCCATGGGTGGCGTCACCCATGAATGGTTCATGGGTGACGCCCCCCTTTTTTAGGAGGGTGGTTAACTCCACTTCATTTATCATGTTATCTCTTGATTAATTAATTTTAAATTGTTGTTGTTGAACAACAATCCTAGCCATTGAATTGTCATGGACCAAGCATATCCCTTGGATCCGTGTGTCCCATGGATTGAGATCCATTGGATCCTAAACTAGTATATAAGGAGGGCTATGGTAGCCTCTCCAAGGTACATCATCTAGAGTTGTAAAAGACTACTACTCTCTCACTCTCTCTCTCTCTCGTGTGCTCTCTCTTAATATCCAAGTGGCCGTCCACTTTGCATATTGAAGAGGAGAGCATCTTGCTTCGCCTTCGACGCTTGGATCTTCGTCAAGGATTGCGGGAAGGACGCGACTCATCATCGTGCCCGCAAGCGCATTCTCCGTGGGTCGGACTTAAGATAGGAGGATCTCTACTTTGGGATCTCGCGATCACAACCACGCTTCAAGAGGTATTCCTTGTACTTTGTGGTTTGATGAAACGATCCGAGAAGTGTTCTCGTGATCATGTGGTTTCATCTTTAAGTTAAATTTTTTTTAATTTCCGCTGCATCTAGCATCTAGTACGACTAGTTGCTCCGATTGCATACGATGCGATCGACACGCTTCCGTAATGCGCTTAAGGATTCACAATATCCTTCAAGTGGTATCAGAGCCATAGGTCGAATAAGGTTTTGGATATGATCCATACACCTTAGACGATTTGGTTCTTGAAAGGGTTGCGAAATTTTTACTGCATTTCAATTTTCGTACCTCTGTCTAATTGATTTTTTCCGTACTGTTTAAAATGTTTAAACACGAAATTTTCAATTGAATTTTGTTCCTCATTAAACAAGGAAACCATAGGACTTGAGTTTACTAAATTTGGACTTTATTTGCTCAAGATATGGCTTTTTGAATATGACTATATTCACTGTTGCGGGAACTGCGGATTTGAACGTAATTAATGAGATGATTACGGTTTTAATCCGCCTTGAAATGCGTGAATTATCACTTGGGTTCTTTAATAAATCAAATAGGCAATCTTTGGAAACTGAGTTTGCCTTTTTTGGATTTATATTGATCAAGAAAAGTTAATTTTAGTGATTGGGGGTCACTGCTGGAAATTAACATTTTGATCTTGAACCTTGTGATATGTCATTCAATTATCATGATGAAAATTAATTGTTAATTTTCTGGAATAATTAGTGATAAATATTTGTGAAATATTTAAAGAAATAATTATTTCATTGAATGACACTTGCCTAAACTACAATGATGAGATATTAGATCTTGATCATTGTTTCATCAACAAACATTGCTTTCATGAAAACTATAGTTTATCCTACAATAGTTGTAGGACAACTTTTACATGAAAAACCCTTTTTGCTTGAATAGGATTGGGGATTTGTCTAGCAAATCTCCTTATAATCAAAAATGTTTTGATTTATATTATATGGTATAATTTTCGGTTGAAGAACCGATGAACATCTCAAAGTACATGATGGTCTATCTGGTATTATCCTTTCCCGAGGCGGATGTGGTGCCTAGTCGGAGAGCATTGGGGTCGCGGGTTGCAACGTATGTGGTCCGTCCCACTCTCGTCGGTACTGGCCATGACAGCGGGTAGGGATTGTATAATACTGGAGACAGACAATATGTATTTTTTTTTCTAATTATTAAAATTCGAATAATACGTATTTTGAGATTATACCTACTATTCAAGTAAAAGACATGTTTGTTGATGATTGGATTAATGATTAAATTAATATGATTAAATTAATCATATCCAATAAACACTCTATTTTGAATAGATGTGTATTTCCCTTGGAAGAATTAATTATGTGAATATGATTCACGATAATTAATTACAAAATTTGAATACGAGGTGGAGGATCACATAAGTGACATCCATGGTCTCCCGTCAAGGCGAAGGGTTTCCGTCGCCAGGGATTGTATGTAGGAGACGCCTGTCCGAAGTGACAGCTCCTGTATGCAAGCGCATCTGGATCGGGCTCTTTGCTTCTCGAAAGAGTAAGGCCGTATGCGTAGTGACCCCAATATCGAGTCCTCATATTATTGGGGCGATATTGGATTGCGCATAGCGAGTTCTAATCCTGTTGACGGTTGGTTCAATTAACAACGGGTCAACATCATCTTAGGGGTGGTGGGCCCGGGTGTTAAAGACCGAATTGGGAATGCAAGTTGGACTTGCAAAGGCGGAATGAGTTCCCGCTTCTTTTTATCGGAGTCGCAAGTTCTCATATTATTGGGATGTGACAAAGATAGGAAAGGAGATCCCAGATCTTGCTTGAGATATAGCGGTAAGTATATCTCTTATTTTGAAAGACAATTAGGGAATAATCTTTCAAAGTTGACCTAGGAAGACAAATTTGATTTAAAATACCTTAATCAAATTATTCTTAAAATGAATATATATTTATATATATTCTAATATAGTGCATTCTTAATTTCAGAAAATGAAGTCCATGAACCCACTTAGCAGGCTTCTAGAGGTCAACCAGTTGACCGGACCAAATTATTCGGATTGGATCCGAAATTTGGATCTTGTTCTCTCTGCAGAGCGCATCTCCTACGTGCTTAGCAAGGACAAGATAGCAAACCCTATGACTGATGAAGATAAATCATATAATGATAAATATGATGAAGACCATAATCTGGCAAGGTGCTACATCCTTGGGTCATTGTCCAATGTGCTTCAGAAGCAATATGTGGAAATGAACAATTGCCAAGAGATTATGCTGAATCTGAAAGAAATGTTCGGTGACATAAACCGCACACAGCGTTACAATGTGATGAAAGAGCTTATTCGCTGCAAGATGCAGGAAGGGACCTCTGTCAGAGAACATGTACTCAAAATGTTTGGGTACCTCTCTAAGCTGGAAACCCTGGGAGCGTACTTGGATTCTGAAATGCAAGCTGATTTCATTCTCCTGTCGCTCCCTAAGTCTTTCAACAACTTTGTCGTGTCTTACCACATGAACAAAGGTGATTTCACAAACGCTGGGCTGTTAGCTGCATTGAAGTCTGCAGAAGACGTCATGAAGAAGGACGGCCCCTCTGCTAGTGCAATGGTTGCACAGGTGAGAGGAAAGCGCGGGCGGAAGCAAGGTTCTCAGAAGGGCCCAGCCTCGAAGAGAAAGAAGAAGAATCAAGGAGTTGGTTCATCTTCTAGTGCTTCCACACTGATGACATCGAAAAAGACCGATGTCTGTCACCACTGCAAGAAGCCGGGGCACTGGCGGCGTAACTGCCCAGACTACCTGAAGTCCACTGACAAAGGTAAAGCCCCAGCAGGTATGAAATCTACTTTCATCATTGAAACTAGCTTTCTCGTTGGACGAGAAGGAAGTTGGGTTATAGATTCTGGTGCTTCTGTTCACGTATGCAATTCATTGCATTTGTTACAGGAAACTAGGAATCTGGAGCATGGGGAGATAGTTATCCAGATGGGATCTGATGCAAGTGTTGCAGCAGTCGCCATCGGGACATGTAGACTGTCGTTATCTAGTGGTCGAGTCCTAGTACTTAAAGAGTGTCTTTATGTACCTGAGGTCAGGAGGAACTTGATATCTGTGTCTAAGCTTGTTAGATATGGGTACTCCTTCCTGTTCTGTAATAAATTAGTCATTAATCAATATGATAAATTTGTTGCGGAAGGTGTTCTGACTTCTGGTGGACTCTATGAATTGTGCATTAATAAATGTGTCATAAATGTCACTACCACTGATAATAAAAACCCCAAGAGATCCAGGGAGAATGGAAATCATTCGAATATGATTTGGCATCAAAGGCTCGGTCATTTATCTGTTGATAGGATCAATAGATTGATAAAGGATGGACCTTTAGATTTTCTACAGGTTCAAACTTTACCTACCTGTGAACATTGTATTCGAGGTAAAATGACCAGAACACCTTTCCGTAACAAGGTTACGAGATGCGAGGGTATTCTCGACCTAATACATACTGATGTATGTGGTCCCTTCAATACCGCGACTAGAAATGGATATCGATATTATTTGACGTTTATTGATGACCATTCGCGATATGGGTTTATCTTCCTGCTTCGTCATAAATCTGAAACCTTTGAAAAGTTCAAAGAGTTTAAGGCTTTGGTTGAGAACCAAGCCGACAGGAAGATTAAACGGATTCGATCTGACCGAGGTGGTGAGTACCTCTCAGATGAATTCAAGGAATACCTTAAAGAGAGTGGAATTGTCTCCAATCTCACTCCTCCTGGAACTCCCCAACTTAATGGTGTTGCTGAAAGACGCAACAGGACCATCATGGACATGGTCCGTTCAATGATGAGTAAAGCACATTTACCTCTTAGTTTCTGGGGATATGCAGTAGAGACTGCAATATATATCCTAAACAAGATTCCTAGCAAGTCTATACCAAAGACTCCTCATGAGCTCTGGTATGGAACCAAACCTAGTGTCAATCACTTGAGGGTTTGGGGATGCTTGGTTCATGCGAAGAACGTGGACGCAAGTAAGCTAGAATCTCGCACTCGTGAGTGCTACTTCATTGGGTATGTTAAAGATGGTATTGGATACCAACTTTATGACCCTGAGACCCAAAAGGTTTTTGTCTCTAGGGATGTGAAATTTCTGGAGGATGATTTCCTTAAAGGTCAAGACAAGAATGAAGTAGAGGAGCTCATTGAATCCCCTGAGGATTCTGAGATTCCTGAACCAGAAACTGAAGAAATAAATGAAGATGAAACACCCATACCTCTTCGAAGGAGTTCGAGGGTGGTTGCACCACCTGAAAGGTATGGATTCCATGTGTCAGGTGAGACTGACAGTGATCCTTCTTCATATGATGAAGCACTTGCGGATCATGACATGGATAGATGGATGCTAGCAATGAAGTCAGAGATTGACTCCATGCATAAGAATAGTGTATGGACCCTAGAGGATCCACCTAAAGGGGTAAAACCCATTGGGTGTAAATGGATCTTCAAGAGAAAGAGGGGACCTGATGGGAAAGTAGAGACTTTCAAGGCACGGCTCGTAGCCAAGGGCTACACACAGAGAGAAGGCATCGACTACGATGAGACATTCTCTCCTGTGGCCATGCTTAAGTCCATCAGGACACTGCTAGCTATAGCTGCATCTCTTGACTACGACATCTGGCAGATGGACGTCAAGACGACTTTCCTCGATGGATACCTCGAGGAGGATATCTATATGGAGCAGCCCCAGGGCTTCATAGCTGAGGACGGTAAAGTATGCAAGCTGAAGAAATCCATCTATGGGCTCAAACAAGCTTCTCGTAGCTGGAACATCAGATTTGACGAAACCATAAAAAGTTATGATTTTGTGCAAAACCCTGATGAACCTTGTGTGTACAAGAAGCTTAGTGGGAGCGCCATTGTGTTCATCGTGCTTTATGTAGATGATATCCTTATCATTGAGAATGATACAGGAATGATGACCAGTGTGAAGATTTGGCTATCCCATACCTTCGAGATGAAAGATCTTGGAGAAGCCTCTTACATCTTAGGCCTGAAGTTGTTCAGAAACCGAGAAAAGAGAATATTGGGATTATCACAACATGGATACATCAAGAAGATTCTTGAACGATTCCGTATGGATAGTTTGAAGAAAGGATTCCTCCCCTTAGGACATGGTATCCATCTGTCCAAAGGGATGGCTCCTCAAAGTGTTGAGGAAAAGAAGGCCATGGCTGGATGCCCTTATGCATCAGCCGTAGGAAGCTTGATGTATGCCATGATGTGTACTAGGCCAGACATCTGCCATGCAGTGGGAGTGGTAAGTCGTTACCAATCCTGCTATGGAGAAAAAACACTGGAATGCAGTAAAGAACATATTCAAATATCTAAGACGGACACAAGATTACATCTTGGTCTATGGGGATGGTGATCTCCAAGTCTTAGGATATACAGATTCAGACTTCCAGTCAGATATTGATGATCTAAAGTCGACATCAGGGTTTGTATTCCTGTTGAACGGTGGTGCTGTGAGCTGATGAATACCCATTCATCACTCTTTATTCCTATATTTTAGCTACAAAAACCTATGCAAATGCATGTAGATATGTGTAAATAGGGAAAGTTAGCAAAAGCATGCATTTTTGTAAATATAAATAATTAGCATGTTTTTGTGCTAAAATAAAAGAATAAAGAGGAAAAAGAAAAAGAGGGAAATATTTAGAATAAATATTGGGCAACCTAACCCAAGGGAGGGCTCAGCATGGGCCTGACCGCATAAAAGCCACAAGTAGAGGGAGATAGGGGCTCATGTGTAAATATTTATGTAAATAAATAAATAATATTTTCCTCATCCAAAAATACACTTGTATATATTTTGTATATATCTAGAAACTATTAAAAACAAAATAAAAAGTTTAAACATCAAAAACCCAAAAAGAACTTTTCACCTTGTACATAGACCACCACCCTTATTTATTTCACCTTGTAAATAAATTTATTTATTTCCAAAACTTTTTGTAACTATTCCTTTTCATGTTTTGTAAATAAAATAAATAAAGAAAATTAAAACAAAAATCAAATAAAAATTACAAAATTAAAAATACAAAAATATTTTTTTTATACCATGTATATAATTGTGCATAAATAATTATTTCCCCTATGTATATAAACAATAAAAATAAAATAAAAATAGCCTTTTATTCCTCATTTTATCTTATAAATAAATAAAATATAAAATGGGAATAAAAATGTATAAAAATAACTTATTAAAAATCAAAAATCAAAAATTAATATAGTGTATATATACCTATGTATAACTACTATGTAAATACCTTATTTTAATTTCCAAAAATTAATTAAAAATCACAAAAAAATAGAAAAAATTAAAACAAACATTTTTTATGTTTTGAGTTTTTAAAAATTCGGCCTTTAAAAGCCCCAAAAAATCAGATAAAAATACAATAATTGGCGCATCCTGATTGGTCCACGGGGGTTTGTTGACCCCGGTCAACTTCCCCCGCGGACCCTCCTCTTTTGCGGATCTGCGGACCGACCCGATTTCTCGACATTTCTCCCGCTCGATCCGACCGCCATTATCCCTAACCCCGGGCTCCGATTGCTCCCAGGACATCCAGGACCCTCGCCCGGGGTGGGTTTGGAGGATCCGACACCCGATCACCTCGCCCGACCATTTTCTTTTCGGACCTCCCACACTACTTAAGGTCGTCACCGGCGACCTAATCACGTTATCTCTGATCTTCCCCTCAGCGCCAAGGAGCTCCTCCTTCATCCCTGAGTGACAGCCGTGGACGGAGGAGTGGAAGCGAGGCCTGGGCAGCCGGAAATCATTGATCCGGTGGTACCCTCCGCCGTGCGCTGCCGCGAGCGCGCCTGAGCCTCGGGGAGCTCGACGACCCCTTGAGGCAACGACCGGGAGCCTCCTTGGCTCCAGCCTAGTCGACAGCAGCCATCAGGTACCTTCTTTAGCCAGTAGCGTAGCTTAGATTTAGGTTTTTAGATTCACCGTAGATTAGCTCCGCCACCTTCGCCAGCCGTCTCCGTCCACCCATTTGCCCATCCGACTCCGCCATCAGCTCCGCCAGACTCCTCTCCACCTGCTCCGCCCCTCCATTCCCCCTGACTCGTCCCGGAGCAGGGTTACAGGTCTCCCCCCTCCGCCGCATCGCCGGAGACCCTCCACCTCGCACCACCGTTCACCTTTCGCACGCTCTGACGGGTCGAGGCACTTTGCCCTCGACCCAGCTTTCTTTCTGTGCAGGTCTGAAGGCGAATCGACCTCATCTGGAGGTCGGAACATCTGGGCACAGCAGCTCCAGCTCCTTGACGTCGCCGGAGCTCTCTGGAGCTCCTCTCTTCCATCGGAGCGTCGCATCGGGTGCGGGGCTTCACGGCGAAGCTCCTCAGCACCTCAGAGGCGGTAGACGAGGACCATCGCGCACACGGAGAGCCGGCGAAAGTCGCCGGCGACCAGTTCTTCCAGCATCCTCGCTGACCGTCGGATCGCCCTCATCGCCCCAGTTATCATCTGAGCCATCCATCCTAGGCGAGGCGTGACCGTCCGATCATCTTGAGGGTCGATCTTGACCGTCCGCGCGGAGAGAGAGGCGTCAGCTACTCGCGTCCGTCAGATTCGCCAGGCGCCTTCCTCTTGTCCGTCGGATACACGAGGGTTTTATCTCCAGCCACCCGTAGCCGTCAGATCTGCCACGTGGAGCTCCCTCAGACGTCGATCAGCCCCAACGTTCGCAAGCTCAAAGGCGCCGTTAATCTCCATCGTCAGATCTGCCACGCGTCATTCATCCGGGCGTCGACATTAATAAAAGGGGTAATTTGCCTTAGGCCCCTTTACTTCCCTCATTTAGTTTTTAATCTTGTAAATATTTAGCATAGTTCTGTTATCTTTGCGAACTTTGCACTGTGGACCTTCTAGTTTATGAAAATTGTATTTATGCCCCTGCCTGTTGTGGACACGTGCATCGACGCGTGATTGTTTGGTGTTTTTGCATAGTTGGCCCTGCGTTTTTGCCCTGTTACGTTTCATATTTTTATAAATAGGAATTGCAATTTGGTCCTTCCAGGCCTGAGTCACGCGTATCGTGCGTGGCCTGGAGGGTTATTTGCATTCCTATCCCTCTACTTTCTAGGGTTGTTATTCCAGGGACCCAGAACTTCCTACTAATTGCAGAAAGGTCCCTGTGCACTGTTGGTTTTTCTTTATTTTTGAATAAATATCAAATTACCTCCAAATCCAATGAGATTTTGACACATGGCTCCTGCCATGGTGTAGGAATTTCAGTGATTTTTGAGGACATTTTTGATTTGTTTTAGTATTTTTAAAAAATCAAAAACAGCCTTTTTAATTACTGTCTAGGTTTAAAAATACCAAAAAAATATAAAAACCCCACCAAAAATTCTAAAAAAAATTAGATACTGTTGTTTGCTTGCTGTTTGATTTTCTAGCCAATTTTGGCTATTTTTCATCACTTAAAAACCTTAAAAATTGAAAAACCCCTAAAAATCCATAAAAATTATAATAATTAATTTAAAAATCCAAAAACAATAATTAGGGTGCCTAAATTTTCCTTATTCTTTCTAGATTACAGGAAAATTACCTCAAGGGTTTGTTGAGATCCTTAAGTATTTTATTTTTGGGTCTTGAGCCTTGCTGGCCAGCACCTTCACTGTTTTGCATTGTTTGATTTTTAGAAAATAATCTACCCGTCAGAAAAATATCACAAATTAACCAAAAACACTTAAAAACTTAAAAAACATAAAAACAATTTTTCTGGAATTTTTGCTTGCTTTTTGGTGTGTTAAATAATTTGCTAAAGTGTGCTTGTTTATATTTTCCTTTATTTCTTTCACATTCTAAAAATCCAAAAAAATATAAAACCAAAAAAAAAATATTTTCTCCCTTTTTCCGACTACTTCGTAGGCTTTCGAGCCAACCCGTGCTCCTTGTGATCGACCCTGGGAGCTATACCAGGTTAAACTCATAGCTAGACCGCTCGTATTTGTTTTGATTGATCTCTTTGAGTGGTTGATTTTTCTTGATATACCCATCCGATTGATTGAGGTCACAACGACTACTCCTTTGCCTTAGTCACTCGGGGTTTTCAGGTGTTATCAGAATGGCGCCGTTGCCGGGGAGCACGGCTTAGTAGTCTTTTAGATTTTTCCGCGGCTTTTTGATTCGCGGCTTTTTGTATAGATTTTTGTATACATATATTTTCTGATATTTCTGAATAATTCTGGACTGACCACTTTTCTTTCTATTTCTTGCGAGGGCCCGAGGAGCGAGGGCGGCATTCTTAGGAGCGCCGGTGCACCCGAGCGACGCGGAGGCGGCTTCCTTCTTCACGAAGCCGCAGGAGAGAGCTAGAGAGAGAGAGTGGAGTGGGAGAGGATACTTTAGGATTTTATTTCATTATTATTGTAATAATACAGGTACGCTAAGACTTGTGGACTTGGACACTCTCGGGTCTGTTTCGCCGAGCACCGGTGTGCTCGGGGGACCCTTTAGAACGTAGCGGTTTTTCGCGGTTTTTCGCGGCTTTTATTTTCTATTTTTTTTACTGCCTTTCCGGTGTTTACGCGGCTTTTTGATCGAGCCCCTAGCAGTAGGATTTTCTGGTGACTGTGCCGTAATAGTAGGATCCCCACACCTAATTGATTATCTGTTCCTATAGACCGTAATTGGACCTACTAAAAATAATTAATAAAAATAACCGACTCATTTGCCTTCGCAGCCTACGTGCCGCGAGCCTGCCCCACAAGCGCTACTCCTGAACTCGACCTGTCGAGAAGAGGAGGGGTAGGCCAAGACCGGACTCTTTGGCTTGGAGGTCGGTGATCGGTTAGACGGTTCTACGCTAGCACTGCTGTTTAGGGCCTCGGTTTTTCCCATTGCATCATTTAGGTAGTTTATTTCTTGTCTTTAAATTCTGCGCGGATCATATTGCATGTAGAGTGCTGGAGTCAGGTACGCCTTCCTTACTTTGCATGCATCATTGATTTTCTCGCGCATCGGCTTTTTCGTCTTCTCCCCCCTGTTTTCGGCTTAAATAATCAGGAGAACCGAAAAATTCGTTAGGCCTTTTGTTTGCTTTAAAAAAAACATTAAAAAGAAAAACAATAAAATCGGGACTGCTAATCATACTTGACCTAAAAGACACTTCACGAAAAATCTGTCTTGGGGAGAGTAACCCCCTCCTTGTCTGGTTTGGATGAGCGAGAGAGTGATCCGCACATTAGGATAGAGCCTCCGATCTTTTCTTGACTGATTACCGGCTTTCAGTACGGGACAGTCGGTTGAGAAAGATTTGGATACCTTTTTACATCACGTAATCGCTCTGATAGACTGGATGATCACCTAAAATAAAATCGACAAGATAATTGACCGATCCCCTCGGTCTTCAGCATTGTGTGCGTAGGTGAATTGGGGGTTTGCTTGTTCATCTTGTTTGATTACCAGATCCCTTCAACCTTTCTCCTCCATCTATTTCCCTCCCTCGCCTCCCTTCATTTCTCTTCTCCCTGATCCCTGGATGATGGATCCCCCTCACTTTGAGCCGACTTTTACGGCTTCTTCTCCGTCTTCTGACCATCACTCCAGTCCACCTTCTAGGGAGGATGGATCTCCGACCAACCTCCCGCTCCCTCCCTCCCTTTCATCTCATCACTCCAGGCATGCTGTGCGAGCCGTCCGAGGATATCAGTTAGAGCAGATACGAGACCCGGACGATGCTGTTGATGAGTCAAGAGCGCACTCTGTTGATGACCCGAGAGAGCAGTGGAGATCAGCAGATAGATCTCATTCCAGAGGAATGGAGGAGCAGATAGCACATGGAGCTCAGTCAGCTTCGACATTAGTCCCATTCGTCTTGGATTTGGATTACATTCAGCGACTGCCGACATTTTCAGGAGAGGCGCACGAGGAGCCTTATCTTCACCTGTCAGCTTTCGAGGAGTTTAGCAGAGCACAGAGATATTCAGATGTCACTGTAGAGGAGCTGATGAGCAGGACCTTCCCCTTCACGCTTCATGACAGAGCCATGAGATGGCACCGACGATTGGGGAGGATATTCGAGACGTGGGGAGAGCTACGCCGAGAGTTTTTACAGAGATACTTTCCCTCACGTAGAGCAGATTTCATGCGGTCTTTGATCATGGACTTTTCAGTTGACCCCCAGGAGCCATTGCACGAGGCATGGCCGAGGTTGCTTGACCTCTTGAGGAGATTTCCAGACCACGGACTTCCACTGACAGATTTGATCGAGATCTCCATGCGGGGGATGACCGCAGAGCAGATAGCACTGGTGATTACCACATGTGGCGGTTCAGACCGCAGTTCTGACATTCACTTCCTAGATACCATCTCGAGGCTACTTTCACAGAGTTCTTCTGCACGAGATGCTTCGGTCGGAACAGCACATGAGGATGATGCAGTACCAGTACGGTGTGTCACTTCACATACTGAGCCAGCTTCTACACACCAGCCCGAGGATTTGGATGATGCAGCACAACTGACAGAGGAGATGACTGTAATAGCAGAGGTTCGGACCCAGAGTCTACTCGAGTTCCCGTTGGCATTCCAGTTGGAGTTCGAGTCAGCCCCAGAGTTCCCTGTTGACGAGTCTTGGATATCAGATCTTCTGATACTCCAGGAGCCGGAGGAGCCCCAGCTTTTGCAGCCGTTGATTCAGACACTTCAGATTCCAGTCCCGAGAGAGTCAGTCTCCTTCCTGCAGAGACACTTCTTGGATGCAGACAGGCACCAGGACTCAGCCCAGCAGCCACAGCTCGAGGAGGGACAGCACTTTGAGAGTACAGACACAGAGTGTCCAGTCTTCGAGCCCTTTGTCCTCTACTTTGTTGAGACAGATACACTTCCTGAGGACCAGCTGACAGCCACCATAGCCGCAGAGCGAGGATCAGTCACAGACACTTTACCAGCTTCCGCGATGTTGACTAGTACCATTTCCTGTTTCCAGATTGCCGAGAGTTACACTTCCGATGATGATGCAGCCTGGTGCACTGAGTGGATACTTGATAGCAGCGCAGATGACCATCTAGATCCTGATCCTCTTCTAGTCACTTCTGATCTGGCATCTCTCCCCGAGGGTTATCTGCGGGAGGATGCCGCACATGATGCGTACTCGGTTTCACCTACTGAGAGTGTTTCCGATCTGGCGGAACACGAAACCGAGTCTTTAGATCATTCTGATTCTGATTCTTCTCACCTCGATGACCTTCGCGAGGATGAGCCCATTTTGGAGATATCCGATGATTTGCCTGATCTATTTTTATTTCATGCATCGGATATCAGCCCTTTTCGAGAGTCTCCTGATCTTGACTTTCCATACCTGCTTGAGACACTGATTGACGTGGAGGATTCCATGACTGATCCATCCTTCTCCACGTTTGATTTCTTCGGCTCTATACTCTCACTCCAGTCTGATCCAGAGCCGCTGATTTCTTTTGTGCTACCGGATCCCGATTACTTATGCTCATATCACTGGCCGGTAGCAGACACCCGCCTGATTGCATACCGGGGTGTCTTACTTTACACTGTTGAGTTCGTCGTTGTTCTCACACCGAGACTGCGACGACAGTACGGCATTCGACTTACCGATGCCGTCCTGAACCTTGATACTGCGTTGTCCTAACCTTTGCGCCCAGCTAGGGGCGTAAAATCTAGCGCTTGTTGAGAGGCACCTCAACATTGTACTTTTTGTATATACGTGTTTCGTCTTATTCGATCTTTCTTTCTTCCGTTCTTGTTCTCACCCCAGGTCTCGCTTAGGATTATCTTTGCTATACTTAGGATATTGCTCATCCTAAGTATAGGGGGGTGGAAACACCGGGTTGTTCATTCGTCTGTTTCATCACTTTTGTTTTGCTGCCTATACTTAAGGTTCACCACCTTAAGTATAGGGGGAGTGATGTCCTCCTTCTTGTATATATTCGTGATATTCTTCGTGTCTTTCTGCTCCTGTTTTGCTGCCTATACTTAGGGATATTTTACCCTAAGTATAGGGGGGGGCAGATTCTGTATATTCTTCTTCACTCGGCTTTCCCTTCATGTACAGCTTGATATACTTAGGATTAGTTAATCCTAAGTATAGGGGGAAACCACCGAGTTCCTCTTATTCTATTCATTTATTCGTTCCTGTACTTAGCCATTCCTTTTCACTTCCCTTTTACTAAGCACGAGTTATGTCTTCTTCATCGCTCTTGATCACTCTGAGGACATCGCTCGAGCTAAGTATAGGGGGGGTGTGTATATATTTCATATATACTTTAGCCATAACTCGTACTTTGTGTGAGTGTGTTAATAAATAAAATGGCTAAACATAACTCGTACTTTGTGTGAGTGTGTTAATAAATAAAATGGCTAAACATAACTCGTACTTTGTGTGAGTGTGTTAATAAATAAAATGGCTAAAAATCACAAAAATTTAAAAATTTTCATGTACATAAACCTCTTTTATCCTTGCACATACATAGCTAGTATTTTTGTAAAAATGATTTCAAAAATCTTTTGTGTAAAGCTTGTGTAAATATGTTGTATCAAAATTATGTATATAGTACAAAATTTTTCCAAAATGTTTTGAAAATCAAAAGTTTGCAAAAATCTTGTGTAAATACTTGTGAATATCTTTTTGCAAAACTTGCACCTCATTCATCATCCATGATTTCAAAACATTTTTCAAAAATTTTGCATGATTGTAAAATACTTGTAAATAGCATCTTGTGTACAGATATGTATATAGTTTTTCCTGGATGAGAGTTGACATTTAAACTAAGCCTGGAATTAAATTGAGAAATGGAGCTTGAATAAGATCTTAATCCACCTAACTTTAAGAGGAACCTTATAGGACTTAGGGTTAAGGCTTTTCAGGTCCATAAGGACTTAATTCTTTGAGTCCACTAGGCTATGAGCATATGTCATCTTGATGAGCTTAAGTAGAACACTTAACAACACACGCATGACTCTTAGAGACAATGGCTTGACTTGCACCTGCACTTTACACATGGCTCTCCACGGATGAGGTGGTGAGGAGGCAGTTTCCTTTGGCTTGGGGTAGCATATGAGGGTAGTACTTCTAGGCGGAACCTCTCTTCTTCTTCTAGTGAAGGAAGTGCACCTCAACTTGGTCTAGTGGTGATGAAGACTAAAGACAGAAGCCGTGGGTTGCAATAAAGCTTCAAAAGAGGGATAGTCTACTGGCTCAAGGGGAAATTTCTTATATGCTGCACCATGTAGATATGCTGTACAGAAGTCTTTGAAAAAAAAATATATGCAAAAATGCAAAAAGAACTCCAAAAAAGTGGTGGGTCGGATTGAAAATTTAATAACTCCACCGGAGTGTACATAGTCAAATAAAGCAAAGCTTATGGTATCCATGTTACATCTCATGAAGCTTGCAGCGGGAGACCTAGCTACACTGGCTAGGCTTCCAAAACTCTATACTTCTACCCCCTCTTCTTGAGCCGGTTGCACTTGAACTTAGAAGGGAATACCCCGCTTCTCGAGGAAAGAGTTGCTAGACCGAGGCATTAGAGTTACCAGGTTGAGGGAGGTTGTTTCTTCGTTGCTTCTGAGGTGGGGAGCCACATATCACTTACACTGCTTGGAGAGATTCATGGTCATTAGAGTTTGTGTATGTAGACTTGTTCTGATCTGGTTTATTGAGAAGTCTTGTCCATAGATTGGTGGAACTTAGAGGCTGTTGAGTTTTAAGCTTAAGTCCAAATAAGGTTCCGACACATTAATAATCCAAAGATCTGATCGAGCTCCATATTTCAATTTAATGAAGGAAAGTTTAATAACTCAACCTTGATCCATGTGCATCCTCTTTTTCTTTTTCTTTTTCTTTCTTTTTCACTTCTTTTTCAAATAAGTGTTTGCTAAGGGACTAGCAAAGTATAGTATAGGGGGGTGATGAATACCCATTCATCACTCTTTATTCCTATATTTTAGCTACAAAAACCTATGCAAATGCATGTAGATATGTGTAAATAGGGAAAGTTAGCAAAAGCATGCATTTTTGTAAATATAAATAATTAGCATGTTTTTGTGCTAAAATAAAAGAATAAAGAGGAAAAAGAAAAAGAGGGAAATATTTAGAATAAATATTGAGCAACCTAACCCAAGGGAGGGCTCAGCATGGGCCTGACCGCATAAAAGCCACAAGTAGAGGGAGATAGGGGCTCATGTGTAAATATTTATGTAAATAAATAAATAATATTTTCCTCATCCAAAAATACACTTGTATATATTTTGTATATATCTAGAAACTATTAAAAACAAAATAAAAAGTTTAAACATCAAAAACCCAAAAAGAACTTTTCACCTTGTACATAGACCACCACCCTTATTTATTTCACCTTGTAAATAAATTTATTTATTTCCAAAACTTTTTGTAACTATTCCTTTTCATGTTTTGTAAATAAAATAAATAAAGAAAATTAAAACAAAAATCAAATAAAAATTACAAAATTAAAAAATACAAAAATATTTTTTTATACCATGTATATAATTGTGCATAAATAATTATTTCCCCTATGTATATAAACAATAAAAATAAAATAAAAATAGCCTTTTATTCCTCATTTTATCTTATAAATAAATAAAATATAAAATGGGAATAAAAATGTATAAAAATAACTTATTAAAAATCAAAAATCAAAAATTAATATAGTGTATATATATACCTATGTATAGCTACTATGTAAATACCTTATTTTAATTTCCAAAAATTAATTAAAAATCACAAAAAAATAGAAAAAATTAAAACAAACATTTTTTATGTTTTGAGTTTTTAAAAATTCGGCCTTTAAAAGCCCCAAAAAAATCAGATAAAAATACAATAATAGGCGCATCCTGATTGGTCCACGGGGGTTTGTTGACCCCGGTCAACTTCCCCCGCGGACCCTCCTCTTTTGCGGATCTGCGGACCGACCCGATTTCTCGACATTTCTCCCGCTCGATCCGACCGCCATTATCCCTAACCCCGGGCTCCGATTGCTCCCAGGACATCCAGGACCCTCGCCCAGGGTGGGTTTGGAGGATCCGACACCCGATCACCTCGCCCGACCATTTTCTTTTCGGACCTCCCACACTACTTAAGGTCGTCACCGGCGACCTAATCACGTTATCTCTGATCTTCCCCTCAGCGCCAAGGAGCTCCTCCTTCATCCCTGAGTGACAGCCGTGGACGGAGGAGTGGAAGCGAGGCCTGGGCAGCCGGAAATCATTGATCCGGTGGTACCCTCCGCCGTGCGCTGCCGCGAGCGCGCCTGAGCCTCGGGGAGCTCGACGACCCCTTGAGGCAACGACCGGGAGCCTCCTTGGCTCCAGCCTAGTCGACAGCAGCCATCAGGTACCTTCTTTAGCCAGTAGCGTAGCTTAGATTTAGGTTTTTAGATTCGCCGTAGATTAGCTCCGCCACCTTCGCCAGCCGTCTCCGTCCACCCATTTGCCCATCCGACTCCGCCATAAGCTCCGCCAGACTCCTCTCCACCTGCTCCGCCCCTCCATTCCCCCTGACTCGTCCCAGAGCAGGGTTACAGGTCTCCCCCCTCCGCCGCATCGCCGGAGACCCTCCACCTCGCACCACCGTTCACCTTTCGCACGCTCTGACGGGTCGAGGCACTTTGCCCTCGACCCAGCTTTCTTTCTGTGCAGGTCTGAAGGCGAATCGACCTCATCTGGAGGTCGGAACATCTGGGCACAGCAGCTCCAGCTCCTTGACGTCGCCGGAGCTCTCTGGAGCTCCTCTCTTCCATCGGAGCGTCGCATCGGGTGCGGGGCTTCACGGCGAAGCTCCTCAGCACCTCAGAGGCGGTAGACGAGGACCATCGCGCACACGGAGAGCCGGCGAAAGTCGCCGGCGACCAGTTCTTCCAGCATCCTCGCTGACCGTCGGATCGCCCTCATCGCCCCAGTTATCATCTGAGCCATCCATCCTAGGCGAGGCGTGACCGTCCGATCATCTTGAGGGTCGATCTTGACCGTCCGCGCGGAGAGAGAGGCGTCAGCTACTCGCGTCCGTCAGATTCGCCACGCGCCTTCCTCTTGTCCGTCGGATACACGAGGGTTTTATCTCCAGCCACCCGTAGCCGTCAGATCTGCCACGTGGAGCTCCCTCAGACGTCGATCAGCCCCAACGTTCGCAAGCTCAAAGGCGCCGTTAATCTCCATCGTCAGATCTGCCACGCGTCATTCATCCGGGCGTCGACATTAATAAAAGGGGTAATTTGCCTTAGGCCCCTTTACTTCCCTCATTTAGTTTTTAATCTTGTAAATATTTAGCATAGTTCTGTTATCTTTGCGAACTTTGCACTGTGGACCTTCTAGTTTATGAAAATTGCATTTATGCCCCTGCCTGTTGTGGACACGTGCATCGACACGTGATTGTTTGGTGTTTTTGCATAGTTGGCCCTGCGTTTTTGCCCTGTTATGTTTCATATTTTTATAAATAGGAATTGCAATTTGGTCCTTCCAGGCCTGAGTCACGCGTATCGTGCGTGGCCTGGAGGGTTATTTGCATTCCTATCCCTCTACTTTCTAGGGTTGTTATTCCAGGGACCCAGAACTTCCTACTAATTGTAGAAAGGTCCCTGTGCACTTTTGGTCTTCTTTATTTTTGAATAAATATCAAATTACCTCCAAATCCAATGAGATTTTGACACATGGCTCCTGCCATGGTGTAGGAATTTCAGTGATTTTTGAGGACATTTTTGATTTGTTTTAGTATTTTTAAAAATTCAAAAACAGCCTTTTTAATTACTGTCTAGGTTTAAAAATACCAAAAAAATATAAAAACCCCACCAAAAATTCTAAAAAAAATTAGATACTGTTGTTTGCTTGCTGTTTGATTTTCTAGCCAATTTTGGCTATTTTTCATCACTTAAAAACCTTAAAAATTGAAAAACCCCTAAAAATCCATAAAAATTATAATAATTAATTTAAAAATCCAAAAACAATAATTAGGGTGCCTAAATTTTCCTTATTCTTTCTAGATTACAGGAAAATTACCTCCAGGGCTTGTTGAGATCCTTAAGTATTTTATTTTTGGGTCTTGAGCCTTGCTGGACAGCACCTTCACTGTTTTGCATTGTTTGATTTTTAGAAAATAATCTACCCGTCAGAAAAATATCAAAAATTAACCAAAAACACTTAAAAACTTAAAAAACATAAAAACAATTTTTCTGGAATTTTTGCTTGCTTTTTGGTGTGTTAAATAATTTGCTAAAGTGTGCTTGTTTATATTTTCCTTTATTTCTTTCACATTCTAAAAATCCAAAAAAATATAAAACCAAAAAAAAAATATTTTCTCCCTTTTTCCGACTACTTCGTAGGCTTTCGAGCCAACCCGTGCTCCTTGTGATCGACCCTGGGAGCTATACCGGGTTAAACTCATAGCTAGACCGCTCGTATTTGTTTTGATTGATCTCTTTGAGTGGTTGATTTTTCTTGATATACCCATCCGATTGATTGAGGTCACAAAGACTACTCCTTTGCCTTAGTCACTCGGGGTTTTCGGGTGTTATCATGAGCTGGAGAAGCAAGAAGCATGACACTACGGCGGATTCAACAACAGAAGCCGAATACATTGCCGCATCGGATGCTGCAAAGGAGGCGGTGTGGTTGCGCAAGTTCATCTTGGAGCTTGGCGTAGTTTCCTCTGATACTCCCGTCCCGTTACTCTGCGATAACACTGGAGCCATTGCCCAAGCAAAGGAGCCCAGGTGCCATCAGAAGAGCAAGCACGTGGAAAGGAAATACCACATCATTCGGGAGATTCAAAAGCGTGGTGATATCATCATCACCAAGGTGGCCTCTGCCGACAACATTGCTGATCCTCTTACCAAACCTCTGACACAGAAGGTTTTTGACCAGCATGTAATGAGTATGGGTTTACGGATTGTACCTGAATGGTTCTGAGGGCTAGTGGGAGATTGTTAGACTTGTGAGCCCTGGACGAACCATTCTTACAATAAATGTTATTGTAATATTTAAGTTTATCAATAAAAGTTATTGATGTTTCACTCCCTTTCTGAAATTATATGAATGAATGCACTATAAGGTCCCTCTGTACAATTAGGGTTATGAACCATGGCCAGCTTAATGATCATATAGCTGTTGTTTCATTAAATGAATCATAGAGGCTGGTGTTTGGATGAATATCTAAGGAGTTAGATGGAGGACTCATCAAACACCGTCAAATGATTGTCAAGTGGAGATCTCCAGCCTGAGTAGGAGATGGCAATCCTTTTCTCACATAGGCTGATATCTGACCGACCTCTTGATGCAGGTCCTCTGCATGGGAATAGTGATTCGGAGGTGTCAGATTAGTTAGGTCAATGGGTTGACCTAGCGAGATCGAGATAACCTAAGTCCTATGTTGAATGCTGTCACAGCATAGGCATGCATCCTCTGACCGGAGACAGATATATTGCTATATATCTAAGTATGTACATTTGGCAGACCAATAGGTTGATGACCTAACCAAGGTCTATACACCGGCGAGCTGGTGTGCATATAAGGGTATATGAGCAATATGATCTCTCAAAGGGATCATACAGGTTCAGTTGTGAATCGGAAGACATGAGCTCACTCATGAGGTATTGGGACCGATCAAATTCCATGCATGGTCGTCGTGCTTTGGAAGCATGACATGAATTTGAAGGTATGATATATGCTTTGGGAAAGCATATGATCGATACCAAATCCCAATGACCAAGATTGAGAAACTTAATGATTAAACCCTGAAGAAGACAGTGTAAAAATGATCTTGATCTTCGGGTTGATCATGGGTCTTCCAGTATGCAGGATGTACAGGTATTGGGAATACCTGAAGGGTGATGTGATCATAAACGATTGTATATCCATGACGCTTACATTCCGAGGGAGTGATGAAACAGGTCTGGATTTTAGTGACTCCTTTCAGTAGAGAAGCAATCCGATCTTAGTCCAAGTGTTGGACATTGGTCTGAATGGGATTTAGATTCAATGAGAAGATTGGATTTGCGGTCTTGACTTAATCAAGCATCTGTGGGAGGTTCGTTCGATCTGGATTTGAGATAATATCTCAACATTCAAGTCACTATACATGGAATAATACAATCGCCATGTACTTATCTCCAAGTATCTGCGGAGAAAGCACATTATTCTTGAAAGGGTTCAAGAATAATTCTTTTGATGAAATATCCAAGCAAGGACTTGATGATTAAATGTGATTTGATTATCAAGCTTAAATATGAATATGATTCATATTGTGTAAATGATTATCTAAGATAATTAAATGAGATTTAATTATCAAGGATTGAGAGAATGTGGATAACACTATCCATGATATATGTGTGTTATAAATATGATTTATAATATACATATATAAGAGAGAGAATTTGTGTAAATAGCATTTGTTAATTAATAATGTGGATTGGATTCACATTTGTTAATTAATTGGAAATGCAATTTACTAACTAGTTTGGGTTGTGAATATGATTCACACAATATTCAATGGCAAGATTGAAATATTCACAAATTAATTTGAAATTAATTTGGTGAATATTTATTGTGATTAATTAAGGAATAATATGATAAATAAAATAGAGAAAAAACCACCTCCATGGGTGGCGTCACCCATGAATGGTTCATGGGTGACGCCCCCCCTTTTTTAGGAGGGTGGTTAACTCCACTTCATTTATCATGTTATCTCTTGATTAATTAATTTTAAATTGTTGTTGTTGAACAACAATCCTAGCCATTGAATTATCATGGACCAAGCATATCCCTTGGATACATGTGTCCCATGGATTGAGATCCATTGGATCCTAAACTAGTATATAAGGAGGGCTAGGGTAGCCTCTCCAAGGTACATCATCTAGAGTTGTAAAAGACTACTACTCTCTCACTCTCTCTCTCTCTCTAATTCTCGTGTGCTCTCTCTTAATATCCAAGTGGCCGTCCACTTTGCATATTGAAGAGGAGAGCATCTTGCTTCGCCTTCGATGCTTGGATCTTCGTCAAGGATTGCGGGAAGGACGCGACTCATCATCGTGCCCGCAAGCGCATTCTCCGTGGGTCGGACTTAAGATAGGAGGATCTCTACTTTGGGATCTCGCGATCACAACCACGCTTCAAGAGGTATTCCTTGTACTTTGTGGTTTGATGAAACGATCCGAGAAGTGTTCTCGTGATCATGTGGTTTCATCTTTAAGTTAAATTTTTTTTAATTTCCGCTGCATCTAGCATCTAGTACGACTAGTTGCTCCGATTGCATACGATGCGATCGACACGCTTCCGTGATGCGCTTAAGGATTCACAATATCCTTCAATCGATACCTTAAAATACCAGGTGTTGGCAAAATGTGTGGCGCTCTTGTGGATTATCTGGAAAGAAAGATGTTGTAGGGCCTTGGAGGGTCAAGAAACATCACTGGCAACATTTATTTCATAAGCAAACAATTTTCTTTGGTTTCAAATTTCAATTCCTTCCTCCCCTTTTCAATGTTACCCACACCGCATGTATATGAACACATCACCCCTTTGTTACCTTTGGAGGAAGATGTCAACTCGCTAGCAAGCACAACCTTATCTCTTAATCCTTCGTTGGATGTTTCGGGGACCAGATAAAAAAGAATCGATCTCTAATCAATGCTGCAGCCGATGTCTCTGATCACCCTTGTGATCATCCTAAAAAACGAAGAGGATTCATCTTTTATGTATCTGTTTGACTTTTGTTATGACATGGGATTTTGTTGTGGCAAAAAAGTGCTCCCATGTATCTGCTGTTTGGGTGGACTTTTTGTTTTGTTTTATGCTTCCTTGTAGCCTGAGAAAAGGGCTGTTTGTAACCTTTTTGACAAGCATCTCTGGATGTCTTTTTTTAGATTGAAATAATATGTTCTTCCGAGGGAAAAAATGTGTAGGACCAGCAGAGCACCTCCATCTCCTCTTTTGAATGCAGCAACCATGTAGTCACAGCTTTAAGCGACTGCGACAACCATCATTTACATTGTGTGGAGGAGCCATATGTGCCATTGTTCCCACGTGCGGCATGCTCATTTGCGACACCATCCTAGCCACCCACGACCACCATAACCCTCTTCCAACGCGTGTTTGATGCACTTTATTATCTCTGGACCATGTACGAGTTGCATTAGATCTCCACCATCCTCTCTTCTCCAATTCTCTACATAGTGAAGCGGTGGTGCAGAGGCTTGGTGAGATACACACAAGGGTGATGATGTCTTCTAAGGTGGAGTACACAATGGGGACGATGGATCACGAGAAGCGATGATAGTGGTCATTGCAAATGGATTGTGAAAATAAATAAAGCATCATAATAAATATTATTTCCATACATATTCAAGATCTTCTTAAATTCTTAAATTGTTTTGGTTTATATTTATTGACAAATACGTAAACATGAGAATAAATGGAATTACCACTTTTGTAAAATCATAAAGTGATTTTCGTGTAGTAAATGATGATAACATATCAAAAATGAGCTGATTGAGATCACGACCTTATTAATTTGTTAATGAGTCGTGTTCTCGTAGGAATGCCACTCTCTCTCATATAGGAAAAACTAGTGCACATCCCGTGCAAAGCATGGGAAATTGCATTATACATGACAAATTTATCTTTTACATGTAATTTTTGTGATGGTTATTACATTTATATTAGGATGATTATTTGCTGGTGTTCAAGTTTGAAGATCATGATATATAATGTAAACATGTTTGAATATATTTATATTAAAATCATTGTCGTCTCCATTTCTATAGTTTTTATATATGTATATATTTGTTTATATACGTATATAATTATCACTTCACATTTGTAACTATTTATAAATGTATTGTGTAGTCATTTTTAATATATAATATAATTTCCTATTTATTTTTTACTGCATGTAATACAATTTTATATGATAATTTATACAACATTTTATCGCGTTTGAATAATCATTATAAAATAAGGCATTTAATATATTTCTTTCATGTGTACGTTATGAAATACAAATATATTCGAAGGAATGTATAAAATATTTGTCATATTATTTACTTTCCATTTGGATCCAGTTTATATGTGTATATTTTTTTATAGGGTTTAAGTAATAACATTTCCATATATGTCAATATTCGTATCTAATTCAAAATTATTATTTAAAAATAAAATAAGAGTGATGTGCATGTATATCAATTTTTTTACCATTTGCATCCTTAAGGAATCTAACAAATCAATGTGAAAATCATAAATTGATGTTTAGTAATTGACATGGGCCCCGCATCGGAAATATATATAGTATAATAAAATAAATATATATATATATTAAACATATAGCAATTTTACAATTATTTTTGCCGGAGACTTGTGAACCATTCACAAGTTCTAGGCCCGTGTCAATGAGTTTAGGCTCACCACTCCAAATCAATCATTTTTTTTACGAAGTCAAAGGAAGGGAGGTATCAACCTAAAGCAAGTGTGGAAGAGACATCTAGTAACCTATTTTATGATTTTTTCGAGCGTGATGGATTTGGATTTAGATTTTTAATTGTTCAGCTTGTTTTTAAAAGCATGTATACATGCAAGAATAGAGAGTATGCACTAAGTGCATGTAACTTGACATGCACCAGTGCCACATATGTCCATTCTTTTTTGGAATGAAACTATGTGTGATTTAGATCAAAATACATCATCATGATGTCATTCAAAATTCAATTTAATTCGAACTTCTAACCTATCTATCAAGATTATCAAAATTTAATGGTCCTAGAATTACTGAAACTGAGCTCTTCTAGATGAACATGTTAGGAATGTATGTTTCACGCGAAAATTGAAATCAATATTCCACATACCCCTCTGGCTTCATTTCAAAAAAAAGCAAAAAAATCGGATGTCTGTGGCACTAGTACATGTCAAGTTACATGTACCTTGGTGCATACTTCCTATTACTTATACATTATATGAATTATATTATACTTGTAGAATGTACATGGTTATAATGATATGTGTGTGTATTACAATGGACAATATTGTCGTCAAGTACAGAGGAGATGCTTTCCAAGGATTAAGATGTCAAATTGTCTCAATGGTGGTCCTTGACCCTTAAAATTCAAGATTGAGAAGATGAAATGATCAACTAAATTTCAATACATTTTGTTTTAAAATTTCTTCCCCATCATGCATTGTTTTCTCCCAATTTCATTCTTCTATATCTATATATGAGATTGTCATCTTTTGTGTTTGTTTTTTTACTAATAAGCTTGTTCTGTAAGGTTCGGGTAACCCTTTTATTCCTTCAATTTGAAAATTTTTATCACAACCCTTTCTTGGTTATACATATTAAACTAAGGAAACTTAAAAAATTGAAAAGTTGAGATCAGCTTCCAAGATATTGATTAGATGATGCATTGTTTTGGTAAATAAGTTGGCAAGGATTGTAAACGTTTCCTCATAATCGTGGTGTTTAGTGATGAGATTATGATACATATGGTTCGTAGTTTTTCTTTGGAAAAGGATCCTATTTAAAGTATTGAAAAGCGAATCATGCATTCAGAACTTTGTTGTTGGACATTAGAAAGATGAAATTCGATTCGGATATATCACTTTTTGATATGTTACCATGTTTTTACTTAGATTTGTCTATTGCAAAATTTACGTGAATACACATTATCACTATGTATCCATAAATATTTGTACTCGTTTATTCAAGGTAAATTTATTTATAGCTATATATAAGTTTTTTATTATTCCTTCTACACACTTTGTATAATTAATGATAACTAAATAGATTTAGTATATTTATTTTGCATGTATCTCTATTACTCTAACCAAGCATACCACGTTGTATTATCCATAACCTCTGATTTATTTTTCTTTGCGTCTCCTTTTGTAAATTGCATAAAGTTTCCCAACTATCATTGATTTCTAATTGTAATTTTTATTTTTGAAATGTAACAAAATGGACCTCGTCTTTTTTTCTCAAATGCAACAAAATCAAGAGGTTAGGTGGTTGAAAGTAAAGAATGATGTTAATGTTCCCTGCATAAACTTATTCCAAATAGAGTTGTCCATTGCATTTAACAACCTCCTCTGTTAGGTCATCGATAAACTATGGGGATTAGATATAGAGGTCGGTGAATCAAATCTTTCTAGTTACTTCGTTTCTTATTTCTACTAATGTAATCCTGAGAAAAGGAAATTAGAAAAAAAAAGATGAGGCTCAAAGATGCATTCAAATGTCACTACTATATGTTCAAGAAAAGGATGAAGATGGGCCCATGATGTCCTCGGTTCTTGTCATGCTCTATAGTTTCTCAGTAGCAATGCACGTTCTAGAAGTGGTTGCATTTACTGGTGATTACAACAAATTGGGTTTGAGAATGTAAGCAGTAAGAACTTTCGCCTCGAGTGCAGCATCTAAATTATCCACTATATAATCAGTCGTTATTAATCCAAATGACACATATACTACAGAGCTAGGTAAGCGCAAGGCCTAAGATCAGCATCGCGTCGACTCTCAGACCTGCACCATCATCAGTTATATTTCGAACAACATTGTCATACATGACAAGTTATAGCTTTTCGCATATTCGTCAGATGTCAATCCACAGAAAAATAACCGAGAAAACAGTATTCAAATTGCAACATTAAACTTGCATATTGTTGTGAGTGAGATGTATATTTTCACTTGAAATATAATTTTGAATTGTTTCCATATCTAACATCAGTTGTTTCCTTCTTTGACTTCACTACAGTAGTCGTATAGGTTGCATCAGATCTGAACTCGACCCCAGAACTGTGCATATTCTCAATATCCCACAAGATCAGCATTGAAGTTATGATCAATCCTACAGTCCAAAATGTAGCCCTAATCTATCGACATCAGGATCAATCATCACAATCACTACTAGTGCTGTAGAGTCCTGGTCAATTTGATGAGAGCGATTAGCTAATACAAATGGACTCAATAAGATCGATAACTAAATCTCTTCTACTGTAGTCGGGCTAATTAGGTAGTGCATAGACTGCTGAACTGTCGGCACCGAAGCTTATATTCTAATGTTAAACGCAGAATGAGCGCATGATGTATCTTGGATCAAACCTCCACATTTGCAGGAACATTCAACGTTCATCTCTAGGCTTCAAACAAATCAAACGTTAGAATTTCTAATCAAAAGAGCTCCCTGAATCCTATTATTTCACTTAATCAACACACACAAACTCTAGATCAAGGACTCTTGTTTAACACATTCGACCCATCACTCGTAGAAGGTGTGGTCAGCCAGGGACATGATCGTCTCCTTCAGGGAGAGGCAGAGATCATGTGGGTGGCTGTTGCTAGACCATGTGTCGTTCGGGGAAGAAGAGATGAACGTGCCTGTGATTGCATCGGTTTCAAGAGACGGTGGCATGATGTCGAAGGGAAATTTGGCAATTCTCTGTTGATCATCACTGGATTCCGCAAGTGTGGTGGGGTGCTGGGGCGGTCGTAGCCGAGGCGGAGAGGAAGCGTGTCTTGGGGTTTAGGGTTGCTGCAGGTATTTTACCGAAGGCGGGGGAACACTGGATAGGGAGGGCTGGGGGAATGTGGCAATTAATGTAGGGTTGAGCATTAGGCCGGGTTATCCCGACTCGGTCCGCAATCTGGCCCATTAAGTATGATCCATCCAAATCGTTTAAATTTGAGCCGGGCTCGTGCCCAAAAAAAGAACTCATTTATAAAACGGACCGGGTTCGAGATGAGTAGAGCCCAACCTGAAGCCTTGCTCGAAAATCCGACCCGATATATACCAGGTCCGAAAGCCCCAGCCTAAACCTATAATATATATAATATTACTTTAACCCTAATCCCTCACGGTCTACCCCAACACAATCTCCCTCAAACCCTATCTCCGCTATCCAATGATACTACCATGCACCATTATTTCAAAGTTTTTGAACAAATAAAATGTATATGAAAAATTAAAAGTTTTTGAAGAGAAAAAAATCAAATATTTCAAAGCTTTATTTTATCAAAATGCCATAAGGATATCAAGAGTCTTAGATTATCACACATTTTTAAAAAATAAAAAGCTTTTGAAAAAGACATTTCCATATCACACGTTAGATTGAGTATTTTCGAAAAATATCAAAAAAATTTTGAAGGAAAAAAAATTAATGGGAAGATCCGATCTGAACCTAGCCCGTTTAACTTCAGGTCAGGTTCGGATTCAGGATGTCCCATCTTGATTTTTTCGGGCCGCGGTCCAACCTGAAACTCGAAAAATAAACGGGTTCGGGTTTGGACCAACGTCCAGTCCAGCTCACCCGATCCGATAATCAACCCTGAGTAGATGGAATCGACAAGGGCATAATGGGAATTTCGGGGGTGAAAATTAATAGGTCGGACCCTACAACTAAGCAAATATAGCCGTCAAATTCTAATCAATTTGATCTTTATCTGATGATGCTAAAGCAAAGTCAACAAAGAGGAAATGTCGGAGACAAAGTCAACACACTTCTTGAAAAGAGGGAATGCCGGAGACACATTCTTCTTGTTTTTATCACGATACCTGTTATAGATGTCAGAAAAGACGAATAATATCACTCAACTACAATATCTTTCTCTCGGGCAAAATTTTTATGGAAGAAAGAAAATTCATGTGTTGTAAATTCATAGCTGATTCTCGACCTACGCTGTGAGTATATATCATGTTGAAATGCATGTCATACCACTTTTCCTCCGTGCTATATTTTTCACCCCTACTACTTTTTCCATCCGCGTTTCTATTTTAGCCTTTACCATACTATTTTCCCACCTATCTTATCCACCATCATGCTATTTTTTTCCCACAACTTATTATTGTTTCTAATATATTGCTAGTTTTTACTACATACCATGATATTTTCCCATCAATTCTTCTATTTTCTCAGTGATATTTTTCCGCCTACAATGTTAGTTTCCTCAATTTATTTTTCTTGGTAAAAAAAAGATCACTACTATGCTTCGAAGATTGTCAAGTGCAGGCATTATTTTTATAATGTAACAAATAGAGTTCCATTCTTAATTTTTTGTGTCTCAAATACATGTTCCATAAGCTTGCATGACTTTTTTTGTCTTGCTACACCCTAAAGTTGAAAGTTAGTATCATCTTTGTTACATTTCAAGAAGGAGACCTGCAATTAGAAATTGAGCCACAATTGATTCTCTTTTTGTAATTTACCCTGGTTCGCGTCTTCCTGTTATTTTTCTCACCTCCATGTTATCTTTTCCAATCCCTTACCATTTTTCACATGAGCTGCTTTGCTCATTTTCTATTATTTTCACTTATATATTATGACCTTATGGGTTAGTTTGGTTACTGGGTTGGGTTGGGTCAACCTCTAGTGAATAATAGCTGTTTGAATGGTTATGAGGATTGGTAGAGGGTTGGAATAAGGAATATCATGTGATGTCACGTTGATTTGTGATGGAATTCCAACACAAGTTTGTAGGTGGTTTATCTGATTACCTCAGGATAACCCAAGGTACACCACCAACCAAACGAGCCCATATGGATGTATGGAAACGTAGTGGGTAAGGGAAAGAGTGGGATGATCGAGTGAGATATTGTATGTCGTCTATGACATATGTGGCATTTTGATGTGAAAAAAGGGAAGATAACTTCGGTTAGTGCATTCCTTTATTTAAATCTTTTATGCATCTCTATTACTCGTATGCGTGTATTTAGGGACTTCTCCAACGAGCACGGGTTCATTAGAATTGTAGCGAGAGTCTTCACTTATACTAGTGTTTACAATCATTTTGAGAAAAATAGTTCATTGTTTACAAAATATTATATCATATTATTAATATAAATGATCATTTAGACCTTAAAAATCTCAAATTAATACAAAATGGTCATTTATAAATATAGCAACAACATATATAATACAAATAAAGATACAATCATTCATATAATTTAAAAATATGAAAATAATAAAAATATGATATAATAATTGTGAAACAATATATACTTTGATCAAAATGATTTTAAACACTTGTAAAATGGGAGTGCTCATTGAAATTCTAATGAGTTATGTGCTCGTTAAAAAGTTCCCATATATATAATCATTTTCATAAAAAAGTAAATATTGAATTAATATAAAATGATTGTATCTTTATTTGTATTACAAAGTTCTTCTAATTTTAGAAATAATAATTTCCTACTAATTTGGGATTATAATTATATAAAAACAATCATTTGCAGAAAGAACATGATATATCATTTGCAAAGTAATAAATACTTTGTTCAAAACTGTTGTAAATACTTGTAAATTGAGGGTACTCATTAAAACCCCAGTGAGTTGTGTTTATAAAAATAAATAAATATGCTAAGTAGAAAATTCTCATATTTATATGATTATTTTTGTAAAATGTAAATCTTGATTAAATACGAAATGATTGTATCTTTATTTGTATTACAAATATTTTTTCTAATTTAAAATTTGTACTAATTTTGGATTTTTGTTTTATAAAAATTACCATTCGTGGTGAGGTTTAAAAAATCAGACTGAGCATATTAAACCAGTAATTCTTCAATTTGGTATGACTAGGTCAGACCGTTGATTTAAGTCAGTCGAACTAGGAATGATGTCAGCATGACATCATCATTCAAATCAACTTGAAAAAATGGACGATTTGAAGTTACTAGTCGAACAGGTCGTCGATTTTTTGAATCGAGAAAATTAGATAAATTATACATATAATGACCATTCAAAAATTAATAAAGTGGAATGCTAACAAGGTTAACATGACATATAAATATTAGCTTAGTACATTGGTAAAAATATTCAAAATGAAAATTGTAGTTTAAATCATTATATGGCACGTATTTATGATCTGTCAAGTTAAAGAACGTTGAGCAGACTTAACCATGTCAAATTATAAGGCATGTTATTTGTCCAAAGTTCAACCATGTATAGGTTGGACGACTTGAGCAGATGGGTATCCATTTAGCCATGTACACATCAAGATGATACTAAAATTTCTTGTATCTTTTATTCATTTTGTAAATGAAGATCATAACTAATGATGAAATAATTAATCCCTATTTTATTAGACGATATTCAAAATCTAGTATATTCTCATACTCCTAAAATATTTTTGATTAATGATTTTTGTTATGCCAAGTTACCAAGGATCCGTTATCAATAGCTATCCAAAACAATCAAAATCGGTCCAACTCGGGTCAAATCAATCTGGTCCAATTGATTTATTATTATATTAGAGAAACCATTATATGGAACCGGTCGAGCCGATCGGTTCAGAGCCGATTCTCGATCCAATCGATCCAACCGACAGGTCCGATCTTATTTTTTATACCATGATTTTATAATAAAAATATGATAATATTTGAAAATAATAAATTTTTTGCTCAAAATAATTGTAAAAACTTGTAAAAATGAGGGTGCTCATTACAACCCTAATGAGACATGTGCTCATTTGAAAAGATGTGTGTGTGTGTGTGCATGTATATGAATATACGATCATGTGTGGGTGCGTATATATGAATATACATACATGTGTGTGTGTGCACATGTATATGAATATACATACATGTGTGCGTATGTGTATGTTGTATGTATGTGTGTGTATATGTTTTTATGTATGTATATATCTAGATAGGTAGGTAGATAAGTATATATGAATATATGTAGGTAGGTAGGTAGGTAGATATGTACCTATGTAAGTACCTGGTACATGCGTACATAGGTATGTACATACGTATGCAGGTATGCATATATGTATGTATATAAATACATAGGTAGTTATGTATGTAGATCTAATGTCTATTGTAATTTACAGACTTTCCTCCATTAAACACACATACACATGCAAACATGCATGCTTAGATACATGTGTATGTGTGTTGTGTATAATATTCCGATTTAGAATATGAAGTATGAGTGGAGATGCAAATGGGTATAAATATATCCATGTATGTCTCTGATCATAACTATCTTTTTAGAATATATATGTATGTATTTTGAAATTTTGGTGGATGTGTGTGCATGTGTCAAATTTTTTGATAGGTTAGAATATAGACATTATTTCATAGTTTGTGGTGGATATGTATATGGAGATAGACATTGAAAATATAGTTGCTTGTTCATCTGAATATTGACCTATGCAAATATGCATGCTATGTTATATATGCACATACACATGCACGAACACCATTCATGCTTGAATGCACGTACACCCATGCATATATGTACACGTATGCACATACATATACATGTATATATTTATAAATTATATTTAAATAATATGTCATCATAATAGTAGAATGTTGTTAGCTTATTAAGTAACCTCAACTTTATAATAAATGTGATTACTTTGAGACTAAGATATATAAAATATCCATGAAAATAACAAAGAGGATTTGCATGAAGTGGACAATAGGGAGATAGGTGAAGAGAAAGTCAGTTAGATTACATATAGTAGAAGATAGAGACCTATATTCCTTTGTTGCAAATTTAGGATCTAATTCCTCGAGAAAAAGCGTGAACTTTCATTGAGTATCGATGGGCATACGATTGGTTTATCTAATTTGGTGGCACATAGTTATATGAATATTTTGCATATAAGACCATGTCATGATGAGATGTCCACTATTCGGTGGATAATTCACATCGCTATGATGATTATATGCATCCCTTTAAGGGATACTTGTGTTCTTATCAATATCTATTTTTAGTGTTTTGACATATATTTTTCGTATATGTTAGACAATAAGCACTTACGAAAAACTAGACTATTGGGGTCCTCTTGTATATATGTATTGTCTAGAAAGAGGACTCAATGATTGTATATTTGCCGGATAAAAAGTGAAAATTATAGTTGATTTGGGAACCCATGATAACGCCTTTTGAAGAATGAAACAAATCAGGGTATTTCTCAAGAACAAGCTAAGAGTCATGATTACTACTTGTATCAGGGACCTATTGTTCATGGGTTGAGAAGAGTAGGAGAATTCCATAAGATTAGATCGCACATTGTTCCTCAATGACTTAGTGGTAGAGTGACAAATGTGGATAGACCCTTCGTTAAGGATGCAGAATTAATGCATTGTGTCAGGCAATCACGGATCAATTAAAAATTACTAAATTAATTAATTAATATATGAGCAGTTGTATTTTTTACTTGAGCAAGCCCAGGTTGAACTCATAGAGGCTACTGTCTCCTTAGGTTGATTTTTAGATAATTCAGATGTTAGGTTTTCGAGGGGAATTTTTCAGATTTTATGCAGTTAATGAATGAGATGCAAGTGTAGAATGGCAATATTGAGGTCAAATTATCCTAAAGTGGAAAATCCAAATTAATATGAAAGTAAGTGCAAAAATTCAGAAGGTTATTTTTCTAAATTTATTTATACAATAATCAGTCCAGAACATATTTTTATATATTTTTAGGATATATTATGCATGAATGAAAAATAGATCTTTTTCAAGCGTTTTAATTACAAATTTTCATGCAAATGGAATGTAAAATTAAGAAAATTGGACAAAAGGTTAAGAATGATGAAATTATCCTACTATATTTTTTTGAAAATTTTGGATGCAAATTAAATTTACTGTGAATTAAATATGTAGAGAGTACGATTTTCAGTAATGTAATCCTAATAAACAATAAAATTTAGGAAAAAATGGGGCTGCCCCCGCCCCATTTTTCGGCGTTTTTTTTATTTTTTTTGAAAAATAAAACCATGTATATTCATCCATATATCCCTCCTACATGCCATTCGAATTTCGTCAGAAATAGAGACTCCTACGGCCTCCATCTCGATGGTATCGATTTAAAAAAATCCTGTTACCGTTAAAAAATTACTGTCCGAATGGAGGCCGTAGGAGTCTCTGTTTCTGACGAAATTCGAATGGTATATATATAGGAGGGATATAGGGATGAATGTAAATGGTGTTATTTTTCAAAAAAAATGAAAAATTTTGCTCAAATAAGGCGGGGGCAGCCATGTTGGCTGCCCCTAGGGGGCAGCCACATATGACCCTAAAACTTAATATATAAAATTATCTTAGATATATCTAATGATTAGTAATTTAGGAAAAATCTTAAATCCTAAAAATATTATGTTCATAGTCAATTATAACTTAATTCCTTAACCCACCAATGAATTTATTCAAGGAATAGGATGCATGCAAATGTAACGACTCTTGGGCATATGCCAACGAGCAAACAATCCTATCTAAGGTGATTTTTGGAGAATTTTCTTAGCAAGGAGTAATCTTATTTGAAATAATCAACACACAGTAGGAAGATTATGCAGTTGTTACGCCAAAGCAATTTTAATAAATTAATCAATGCTCACAAAAATGCACTTAAATAAGCACAAAATAGGAAAATAAATCGATTAACATGGTGTAATTTTTTGGAAAAAAATGAAAGAAATGAGGTTTTGAAATTGAGTCCAAACAGGGGGTTCTAAATGCAAAAAATACAGAATGGAATGAACATAAACAAACATGGAAGGGGTTAAATGTAATTACCAAACCCACTGGGGGTGTTTTGCAATTTTTTTATGCGAGGGCGTGCCACACCCACACGTGTGATCTCTGGTCAGTGGGGAAAAGGTGCAAAACTCTAAAGCATAGGGGTTGATTCATAAATTGTTCGGCCGCATGTGAGAGGCACATCTTCGATGCTACAGCTGGACAGAAGGGGGAGTGGGTCTCATGGGGATCTCATTGCAATTTGCTCAAAAGGGCGCGTGAGGAGTTGGGCCCTTCTCCTCTTTCTTCCTTAGCTATTGGTCCAAGGGAGGCGGAGGATGAAGGGGCTCACGGAAGACACATCCACGATGAAGAGTTGTCGATGTTGTTGTTGCTTCACGCACGGGGGCTGTTGCGTTTAGAAAGGTCACAATTGCTACTCATGGGGTCCCACAGAGGCTCGCGAGCGGGGGCGGATCCTCTGCTGTGCAGCAGGGATTGCTGCAACCTGGGAGAGTACTCGAGCCGCTCGATCGAGATCGAGCGGTTCTCACGGTAAGGACCCACAAAACCCTTGATTTCGTGCGAACCGTTCGATCTCGATCGAGCGGCTCGGGTACACTCCCCGTTGCAGCAGATCCCTGCTGCACAGCAGAGGATCCGCTCCCCTCGCGAGCACTGAGAGAATGGGAGGCGGTAGTTTGATAGAATCGGGGGGGGGGGGGGGTTGTTGGTCATTGGATCGTGCACAACAGTGATGCGATGTGATGCTATTTGTTGAAGGGGTGGTGGTGGTTGAAGCCTAGGGTGCAAGCAACGAATACGAGACTGAGGACATGGGGTCAATGTCTCTTCGGAGCAACATGATGCGTAAGCACACTTTTGACTATGTGATGCTTTTACCATGAAGATAGTCAATGATATGTTGCATTATCCCACTCCCAATGTAATGTGGGACATCCTCACTACCACCTATTTGTTGGGATTTAATTCCAATGATGGACTTATATGTATTGATATTATAATCTCATCATATCCGAATGAGCTCAACCTTTCTGTCACCACTTTTAAGTGTATCCATAAATCCTGTCTACCAGTTGTATCAAGTATAGGATCAAAATGGCTACAATTACAATCATAGTAACTTAATCTTTAATGGTCGCATATGTTAATACAACTTAATAACAAGGATAATAACATGGGTATGTAGCATGGAAATTATATGCAATGTGATCTTAACATATCAATTTCCAACTGATCCACTTAATTGAGATCATACTTGATGAATAATATAGTGGACATATAAGAATCGTTTTACAAAACAATAACCATAATATCTTGGTATTCTTCATTTTGGATATTATGGTTATTGTTTTGTAAAACGATTATATGTCCACTATATTATTCATCAAGTATGATCTCAATTAAGTGGATCGGTCTACGATTCTTATATCTCATGCGAGAATGAGACGAAGATGCTCAACTGGTTATTATGGAGATGACGACACCTACTTTATTTGTGGTTAAGCCTCTGAAGATCTCAACCACTTATTCTACACGTGCATGCGCATGTCAGATTTCGAGGTTGGCAAATATTGCTTGGTTAGATTTCTCTTCAATCTTCCCTTTTGAACCAATATGTTCACGAATCAGTTCAGGTATGCCAGGAAAGTCAGATATCAATAACAACTTTATAAGTTATCTGATTGACACGTAAATCTGATTGACACGTAATTGTGTTATTTTAGAGATGAGTGGTATTACATGGAAAATATAACCCCATCTTGCCAGATCTCTTCTCAAGACCTGGCTTTTGTAAGTTTACTGGATTAATATATCTCGATGCAGACACCAACCACAGTGTTTCCCTTTTTTTGATTAAAAAAAATATAGGCCATCGTACATGCTCCTTGTGAAGTGGTATGCATTATACCACTTAGGATTTGTTTGGTTGCAGGATTGGGCAGGGTTGGGTTGGGGTACTATTCACAGGGGTACCTTCTCCTCACAGTTTACTATTCACCCAGGCCAACCCAACCTAACCCAACTCTGCCAACCCTGCAACTAAACGAACCCTTATTGATGACTTTGACATCTATTCTGCTCGCATTTTTATGTATTGTGACCATTGTTATGCCAAGTTAAAAGCTTTTGACCTTACATCTATATTGTTATTGTTTTTATGTATTGCGCTCACATCAAACATGCTCCTTGTGAGGATGTAAGTAAAGTTAAGTCAAAAGCTTATAAAGTTTTGTATAAAAATCGTGACTCTAAGGAGGGTCTGAAGGATATAATTAGATTGGTTAAAGCAAGAAAAAGAAAGATCAGAGATCTTTCTCAACTAAGATGCAATAAGGATGAGGAAGGACATGTGCTTATTTCCCAGAATGATTAAGAGAATAGATGGAAGCAGTATTTCCATAAGCTTTTCATTAGACAAGGAAATAAAGAGATCACTTTGAGAGATCTAGCTGGCAGTGAAGGTATCTTATATTGTGCAAGTTACAGACAAATACAATGGAAGGAAGTAAATGAGCATTTAAGGTTATGAAAACTAGGAAAGGTGTAGGACATGATGACATTTTATAGAAGTAGGGAGAGTCTTAGGTGAACGTGATTTGACTTGGCTCATAAATTTATTCAGCGTTATTTAGAGATGCAAGAAAATGCTTGAAGAATGGAGGAGAAGCATCATGGTGCCTTTTTATAAGAAAAAAAGGAGACATTCAAAATTGTTCGAATTACAAAGGTATCAAGTTAATGAGTCATACTATGAAAAATTAAGAATACGTGATCAAAAGATGGTTGAATTAAGTTTCAAAGTAAAGAAAAATCAATTCATATTTATGTCAGGTTGCTCAATTATTGAAGCCATCCATTTGTTGAAGAGAGCAATGGATATTTATAGAGCTAAAAGGAAGAATCTCCATATGATTTTTATTTGATTTGGAGAAGGCTTATGATTTTGTCCTACGGGAGATATTATGGTGAGTTTTGGAGGAAAGTACTTGTCCTATACATTAACCTTATAAAGGATATGTATGGATGGGGTTCATCTTGTGCAAGGAAATAGTCTGAGAAGACTAACTATATTGACATCATCATTGGTCTGCATCAAGGTTCTGCTTTGAGTCCATTCCTTTTATTTTAGTTATGGACGAGTTGACTAGTCACATTTAGGATGATGCCTTAGTATTTGTTGTTCAACTATGGTCTTATGTCGATTGATGAGACAAAAGATGGAGTAAATGATCAGAAGCTGGAGGTTTGGAGACATGCTTTAGAGACTAAAGGATTTCATATAAGTAGGGTAAGACTGAATATATGGAGTACGCATTTGATGGAAACATTAGTGAAGGACTCGAGGTGATGATTGTGATGATAACATTCTGAAGAAAGATCTTTTAGATATATGGGATCTATTTTGCAACATGATGGAGAAATCAATGGAGATATTACTAGTAGAATAAATGCAGGTTGGCTAAAGTGGAGAGAAGCCTCTTTGGTTCTATGTGATAAGAAAATTCCTTTAAAGATCAAAGGAAAGTTTTACAAAGCAGTCGTGAGACTTACTATTCTCTATGGATCTGAATGTTGGCATGTGAACCACAAACATCTGCAGAGAATGACAGTAGCATAAATGAAGATTCTAAGGTAGATGTGTGGCATGCACGTAAAGATCGGATTCAGAATGATGCGATTAGAATGAAAGTTGGTGTAGCTCTGATAGAGGATAAGATGAGAGAAAATCGCTTTGGATGGTTTGGACATTTGAAAAAGAGATCAGCTGATCCACCAGTTAGAAGATGTGAGTTTTGGCATGTTGAGCCAGCTAAGAGAGGGCGAGGAAGGCTCGAGAAGTGTTGGAATGAGACTATATAAAGGGATCTTAATTTTTTGAATCTAAGATCGAGAATGACATAAGATAGATCTTAATGGATGCAAAGAATCCATATAATCGATCTTACTTAACGTATGAAATGAATTTTTGTTGTTGTTGTGACTGTTATTATACACGCCCCTACTGTACAGTAAAGGATCTGGCTCCATGTGTTGCATCCTAGTTTTAACATTGTATAGTATTTCGATTCCTTCCATCATAAGTGGGGGTAAAGCCCCTGCGTGAAAATGGAGGGTTTTGCCTATTAACAATTTATTCATGCATGATCGGATGACCTCATAGCCTCTTTGTAAAGTTTAGAGTCGTAGAACGTGATTTAGATGAACAAAATCATGTTTTTAGACTCAAGTCAGACTGCTAAACGTCGATAATAAGTCGAACAAGAGCAGCCCGGCCGCACGAAACATGCAACAATGAGAAAGAGGGGTTGTGCTAGATGCGTCTAGCAGCGGTGGCGTCTGAGAGGAGACAACAACAGTGCAAAAGGGGTTGGAAAACCCTATTCGCACGATGCAATGGCTGGCAGCCCCATATAGGCAGCGTGTAGAGGGATGGGCGACGCCTGGGGGTTGTGTGGTGGGGTTGGATGCCTTGGAGAGGCTGCGATGGAGGGTTGAAGGCCCTGGGGAGGGGGCGACGCGGGGGGATGGACGCCCTGTAGGGGTTCGACGACAGAGTGGGGGGAGGGGCTTAGAGGTGTAGGGTTAGGGTAGGATACAAGAACCCCGGTCTGGAATCGTTGCTCTGATACCATGTGTTATGGGAACATATTGGGATGCATTATGAGAGGCTCAAGGGTTCCCTTATATAGGAGAAGAACCATTGGGCAAATTACAGAAAGATGAAACGAAAAATAGAAAATTACAGAGAGGATAATACTAAATAGTAATTATCTCAACACACCCCCTCAAGGTGGAGCGTAGATATCAATAAGACTCAGCTTGGAACAACATATCTGATAAGTTCCTCTCGTTAGAGCCTTTGTAAGTATATCTGTTGTCTAGTCTCTAGAGCTGACATGCGTGGTAGCGATAATACCCTTCTGTATCATGTCACGAGTGTAGTGACAATGCACCTCTATATGCTTCGTCCTCTCATGAAAGGTTGGGTTATTTGTGATAAAGAGAGCAGCTTGATTATCACATTGAAGGTGCATGGGAAGAAGCACTTCTATAGTCAAGTTAGTAAGAACGGATCTGACTCACATCATCTCTGTACTATCCTGTGCCATGGACTTGTATTCTGATTTAACACTTGATCTAGCAACCACAGTCTGCTTCTTACACTTCCATGAAATAAGAGAATTCCCTATGAACACCGCAAATGCGAACGTAGACTTTATATCCTTTGGACACCCAGCATAATCTGCATTTGCGCATGCTATCACTGAGAGAGATGTGCCTCTGCTGAAAAGAAGTCTAGTACCAGGTGAAGTCTTCAAACATCTCAGAATCATATGGACTGCATCCATATGTGCCTGTCAGGTTGCTCCATAAACTGACTCACTTTGCTCACGACAAATGCTATGTCGGGCCTAGTAATAGTTACATATAGTAGCTTTCCAACAAGCTCTTTGTATCTTCTCTTATCGACCTCCTTAGTATCATCATCATATAACTTCATGCTTGGGTCAAGCGGAGTAGTGGCAGATCTGTAATCTGCCATGCCTGTCTCTGAAAGAAGATCTATAACATACTTTATTTAGGCCATTACAAGACCTCGTCGATTTCTGGCAAAGTCTATTCAAAGGAAGTAACGTAAATGTCCAAGGTCCTTGGTCACAAATAGCTGACCTAGGAAGTCCTTGGCACCTAAATACTATGCCCGTCATCTCCTGTAATAATAATGTCATCAACATAAACAAGAATGAGTGTAATACCTCGCTGGGTCTTCTGTATGAACAAGGAGTGATCAGCAATTGATCTCACAAACCCCTGCTGCTCTATCAAGTCCGAGAGCTTTTGGAACCATGCTCTTGGACTTTGCTTGAGGCCATTGATAGCCTTGTGTAACCTGCAAACCTTCTGACACCCCCCTCCCCCCAACAGCAAACCCATGTGGCTGCTTCATGTAGACCTCCTCCTGTAGGTCACCATAGAGGAATGCATTCTTCACATCAAGCTGATAAAGAGGCCAATCTCGTGTCATAGCAACAACAAGGAGAATACGTAGAGTAGAATGTCTGGCAACTAGAAGAAAGCATCGTAATAGTCCACCTCATATGTTTGGGTGAACTCTCGTGCCCCAAGTCTCGCCTTATAACGATCCACGCTGCCATCCACACAATGTTTCACAGTGAACACCCATTTGCACCCCACGACCGATGTATCAATGACGAGTCTGATATCCGCTTGTTAAAAAGATGTTTTTATTTATCGTTCGTGTTAAAATGATTGAGTCATTCGTTGTAGGCGGCAATCGGAATCGGTCAAGAAAATAACCACGGAAATTTAATCAGTTTTAATCAAGTGGTTTATGTTTATTTTACTTGGGCAAGTCCCAAGGTCGAACATAAGGAGGCAAAGGAACAACCTAGAATTATGTCTATAAAAGTTTGTGCGCGGTTTTTGAGGCGGTCTTTTTTTTTGGAATTTTCAATGTATTAAGGGATGCAAAATGCAATTTTGGTCTATTTTAGGGACTAAAATGTAAAAGTCATTCAAACTATGTCTGAAAATATAAAACTTGGCCACTATGCAAAATATGACGAAATGGATGCACTATAATTTTTTTGGAATTTTTGGATACGATATTATTTTTTTATGATTTTTTAACTGCAAACAAAATGAATTTCAATATTTAATTATAATAAATACTAAACCTATTTATTTTTAAGCGATAAAATTATCAAAGATCTATCACTAGGTGATTGATCTCAGAAAAATCCTAAACCTCAAAAATGTGAGATTTAATACCTATTAAAAATCGAACATCGAAATATGCAAAATAATTTTTACAAGGCAATATATGCATGCAAATGCAAATCTTTTTGGGCACAATGTCAAGCACAATAAACTCTATAATATGTGATTTTTTGGGGATTTTTAGAGCAATGATTAATTAATGGCAATTTTAAGAGCATAAACTGGATAAATTATGCAATTTTCCACATAAAAATTAATTAATAATTAACCATCAGTCATAAAAATATCCACGATATGTCAAATAATAGAGAATTAATGGAAGAACATAATGCTACTTTTGGATAAATAAAATATGCAATGTAGTTGTTCAGAATAAATGGGGAACACGGGGGTACATATGCAATAATTTAAAGTAAAATGCAAAAGAGGGGGCTATTATGCAATTACCAGGAGTCTGGGGGGATTTCTCGCAAAATTTCCAGACTTCAGGGGGCTCCTCTGCAAATGTTCTGCTGCTCACGTGACGCCTCACGTGTTGAGATGGTCCGGTTGGAGGCTCGGGGCGGGCGCTCGACGTGGCTGAGTGCTTCGGGCAACCCAAAGCTCTTGGTTTGGAGTTCTGGTCCGAATCCGAAGATGAGGATAAATCTGAGCCGTTGGTGGACTTTGATCCGACGACGAAGCTTTGGCGTGTCTGGACGGTCGGATGCTTGATGCTGGTGGATCAGACGGCGGTGGGTGGCCGACACACGGCCGGCGGTCGTCGGAGGAGTGGCGGAGCAGTTGGCGGAGGGGTGTGTTCCGGTGGGACGCTTGGCGAGAGGGTATGCGTCCGGCGAGGGTTTCTGGCGTTGATGGCGCTCTGGAGATGGCAGAGCTGATGGTGAAGCGGAGCATCTACGCCTGAGCTGGAGGAGATGAAGGCTGAAGTGAATGTTGGCGGCGATGATCGTTGGCTCGCCGCCGTTGGTAGTGGCCGGGGAGGAGTTGCTGTTGAAGCACCAGGAAGAGGTTCTGTGGCCGGTCGCTGAGGAAGACGTTCGGAGGAACTTCTAGGTGAGGTGGAGTAGTTGACCGGCGGGGGGTGTAGGCCGGAGGTGCTCAGGGGGGCAATGGGGTCGATGAAGGGGATAATGATCGAAAGAGAGAGAGATCGGAGATGGAGGCTTGATGATGGAAGAAGGGAGTTGAAGTAGAGGAGGGATACCTGGAGGAGATGGGCTCGACGGTGGTGCACGCCGGAGCGAAGCAACTGCGACGGAGGAGGCGGGCTGCAACAAGGGCTGAAGCTCTCGGATCTCGTCGTAGGAGGAGAACACCGGGTTGTCACCACCAAAGAAGAAGACCTATAGCATTGAACGACGAATGAGGGAGTCGGGGGTGCTACGACGCTCTTAAATAGGGCTTGCGAGGGGTAGGGCAGCCGATGATGGAAGGCGGCGCAAGATGCGGAGGAGGTTGGCGGAGGGAGACGCGGAGAAGGTTGACCGTTGCGAGATCGGGGCGACGGTTGCGAGGTCAACGACGGAGAGATCGAGGAAGCGGGGGCCTGGAGGAAGACGACCCCTGGGCCGTCCGATCGGGCGATGATCGGATGGCCCAGATGGGGCCATGTGGCAACAATAGGGAGGAGGTGCGCGGGGCACGTGCGGAGCACGTTCCTGGAAGGCACGTGCGATGCACGTGCGTTCCTTTTTATTATATTATTATTATTTAATAAAACGAATAGTAAAAACCTCAAAAATAGCTAACACGTGGCGGCTTTAGGTGCTGCCACATGTCAGCACCAGAAAATTCGAGAAATTAATACTTTGTAAAATGTGAAATAAATAGCAAATGCTCTCGGATCGAAAAAGTTCCTTCACAAAAATTGCTCGTCTCGACGAGGTCTACAACTTTCATGAAGACATCAAAATCAAAATCGATCAATTGCACGTTCGTTTTGAGCATGTATGTATGCAGGAGTAGGGATTTCGAAAGAGGGTTGTGAGGTGCTGGTAGGAGGCTAAGGTTGCACGTTCGACTTCTCATAGGATGGCAAGAAGATCAAAGCTTTATGCAACATGCTTATTCGATTTAGGAGGGAGTCTCGGGCGCTTCGTTGGGAAAGGAGAGATGTCGCACAGGATGAGGTTGAATGCCTTGACCAGATTGAGGACTCTAGGGAGTTGCTGGAGGAGGAGGCATCCGTGAGCGTGAACATTTTCACATTCTCATGGAGGAGGATGGGAAGAGTGAATGTGAATGGAGGCAATGTTCGAGGCATAAGTGGCCGAGAGAGAGAGAGAGAGAGGGATTCAAACACCTATTTCTTTCATACGATGGCTAGTGGTTGAATAAGATAGAGATTGATTCACTCGATCATGGTAGATCTCTAAGATTTTATGGTGATTACCACATTTGGGATGTCGTATGAAGGCATCACTTGGATTTAAGTAGATGTATGCCAAGTGTTGGTGCGAGATAGTTGGGAAGGGATATCCAGTGTGTGTTTTCATTGCAGGATGAGGAACTAGTAAGACAATTTCTTTTCTCTTTGGTAAAAGTGAGCAGTCCTTGATTTGAATGTGAATGGATCTCTGGGGCTAGATGGTTTCTCGGTGTTTTTCTTTAAGGAGTTTTGAGACCTAGTTGGCCAATAGATGTTGGGAGTGGTAGAGGAGCTGTGTAGAGACGAATGGTGGCTTTGAACGACTGAACCATTCTCTTCTTTTCATTCTTCCTAAGAAGGATACAATGAAGCACACGAAGGATTGATGACATATAACATTATCTAATACAATTTCTTTGATTGTTGTGAAGGTGCTTGCTAGCAGATTTAGTGAGGTCCTTGGTTCAATTTTGGATCTTGCCCGGAGAGCATTGATCCCTAGTTGTCACATGATGGATGGGGTTGTTCCGGCATTAGAGATTATTGCAGAGTGGCACATGAAGAAGACCAAGGGGCTCCTGTGGAAGATGGATTTCTCAAAAGAATATGATCGTGTTGACTGGAAGTTCTTGTGGTTGTCCTTGCACCTCAAGGGTTTTCGAAGTGAATGTATTAGTTTGATGAAGAAATGTATAACGACTGCTTCTTTTGTTTGTGTTGGTGAATGACAAGGAGGAGGGAAGTTTTTTTCAGCCACAACAGGGCGTTAGACAAGGGTGCTTGTTGGTGCTTTTGTTGTTTTAGGTGGCGGCAGATGCATTGACTAGGAGGTGGTCACGGCCGGTGAGGATGGATTTATTGTTGGTTTCCACAAAAGGGGGATTTTGATTGCTATTATTCAGTATACATATGATAGTACTTCCTTTCTAGGAGGAGAAGGGCTCGGTGGTCACAAAAGGGATAGCTACTGTTCTGGAGCCTTTGGGCTAGTCTCATGTCTGAGGATCAATCATGTTATGTTTGCTTTTGTGCCTTTTGGCATGGATAAGGAGGATGTGGCATCGTGTGATAGTGTTTTGCATATGGAATGGAGGACTCTCCTGATTACTTATCTTGGCTTACCTTTGGAGGGTCGTAAGCCACGACAATCACATTGGATATCTCTTGTTGAGAATTTGGAATCGAAGTTGGCGAACTGGGGTGTTGTTTGTCTATCTAGAGGCGGCTACCTTGTGCTATAGAAGGTAGTTCTGTCAGCCATCCTGATGTTCTTCCTTTCTACTCGCTCGTTGCCTATTGGGGTGAGAGTGAAATTGGAGGCGATTATGAGGTTGTTCTTCTAGGCATCATTAGGGGAGAAGCAAGGGATGGATTTGGTGGGATGGGAAATGTTGATGCTGACAAAGGAGGATGGTGAACTGTGGATCCACAGTATCGAGGCAATGAACCAAGCCATGCTGAAGAAATGGGTGACCCGAATTTGGGGAGGGTCGGATGTTCTCTGTAGAAGTTTATGCTTTTTATGGTATTTTCCTTGATCCCCCGTTGCAAGTTGGTGGGACACCTTTACCGTCTAATTTGCTTTGTGTTGCCACATGTGTTAGCACTTATGAAGCTTGTCTTAGGTGATGGACGTGGCTTCAGATTTTGGAGAGATGACTTATTTCGGTTTAGACCATTGCAGGTTCATTTCCCGGCTTGTATACACTTGCTACGAATAGGAGGTTAGTGTTAGAGTTTGTTGGACTAGTGGTAGGCGGGAACCTCCTTTTTATACCGAGTTACCAGATCAATAGTTCCAAGATTTTTTGTTGTTACAAAAGGCACTACCAACTGACGGGGAGATGGGTGGCATTGCGGACCATTGGTCCTTGTCTGATGAGTGTTTCACTGATAAAAAGGCATATAGGATTTTCTACCTTCCAGGAGGTTTGGATCATGCTCTAGTATCAGATCGGTTCAATGACTTAAGTAGTTGGAAGGTATCGTTATCATCCATATATTTTTCAGTGGTTATTGAGGAGGAATCGTCTTATGGTGGTGATATAAGATATCGGTTCTTTTCTAGAAGTGATGGCATTTGTGATCACTGTTCGTTGAGGAGGAAAATTATGCACCTTTCTTAGTATTTCATGTGGTTATGGAGGTGTGGGGTACAACCACGGTAGAAGGGGTATTGACTGGGAACCAGAATGAGCTCTGGGGATCTCTCGATGCTTAGGGAGTGGTAGTAGTCCAACCAAAGTGTGGGTTACATCTATCTTATGGTTCATGCGGCTTGCGCAAAATGATTCTATCTTAGGGGGATGAATGTATATGGAAAATGTGATTAAGCATGCTAAGTGCTTAAATTTTTTTATCTTTGTAATTCTTTTTCAAAGTTACTGCGAACATATAGAAGTTACAGGATAAACATCTTCTTCACTTCATACCTTTTTTCCACAAAAAAAATATGAAATTAATAACATGTTCTTACAAGAATTGTGGAGAGAGATGACTCTCCCTATCCGGACACCACCGCTTGCTCCTCCACTATTCTATTACTATTAGTGGTATGTTAATCTATAATTTTTTTGACTAGTTTATTATCTTTTCAACTTATCATGTATAGATATAACTTAACAATATATTTTTAGAAGTAAGTTACGAAAATTTTTGTTAGGTTCTGATTAAGAACATTACTATATTGACTTTATCCCATTCTCTGTCAGCGTCTCATACTAATATGCTTTCCGCAATCTTTCATTCCTGGCCTCAATGTTTTTAAAGTCTTGCAAATAGGTTTACATCTAATTCAATCGAAAGAGTTGAGATTTCTTCGTGATGGATTATTATAAATAAGTGGTTTTGCATATGTTAAAGGTTAGGATAAAAATTGATTTTATATCACTCCTCGGGTTTGATTCTTGATAAGTAGATTGCTTGCAATTAAGCTCTTTCTAATAAAAGTGATATAGCACAAAAATTCCCAAACTCTTTACATAATATAGCACAAAATGAGTAATCTAGTGCAATTTAAAATTTTAAAAAATACGCAAAGTAATGAAGTATGAAATGCAGGGGGTCTCGTAATTTTTACAACGTTTAAATACTTCAAAAATCTAAAGGATTCCCTTACTATTAGTGAAACATGGTGGAAGTCTTGTGTAAAAAATCCATGGCGGGCCACATGTCTTTAGATGAGTGGGGTCTCACCTAGGGGTGAAAATATTCGGATACGGATACGAATATATGTATAATCACATCCTTATCCATTTACAAATATGGATACGAATGCGGATACGAATATTGACGAATGTGAAAAATGTGTTACCATATCCTTAAAAACGAATACGAATCGGATACGAATAATAACAAAAATAATTTACTAATACACATGTTTAGGATGGTTTAAACAGAAAATAGATATACCAGATAATGTAATTTCATAAAAATTATATCAACGATGTTGAATGCAATCATAAAATGTTGTTACACACATTTATAAATAAATATATTACTATACTTATGTTCGAAAACGAATATACGGATACGGATGCGAATATTAACTAATGTTAAAGTGACATCCATATCCGCATCCGTTTTAAAACGAATACGAATATGAATGTCAAAATATGTATAAAACGAATACAATAGCGGATCGGATACGAATATATTCACATTCGTTTTCATCCCTAGTCCCACCTCATATAAGGATGGTGAAATGGGGTGCGAATCCGCTCACCTGCTCATGAGTTGGGCTGGGGCCAAGAAATTTAATGAAAAAGGTGACTTGTCCAACTCTTCGCCCTGTCCATGAACTCAAGAGACGTGGACATATGCCACAAATCTTGACCAACGACAATAAAAGTATGTGTTTAAAAAATTACATTAATATGCATACATTTAATATAATATTTTTCGATTTTTTCTTTTACGTTGTTTATGTTAGGTTGTATTAATAGTTTATATGTCAACTAACACATATTATAATTACTTAGATATAGAAAATTTCGATAACGCTTAAAATTGTATTTATCTCCATAAGTTAGATAAGAAATTTAAGAAAAAATACTTTAAATTCAACCTATGAGCTAGCCCGGGCTCTGGATGAAGTATTTTAAAATCTCGACTCGTTTAACCTGACCAATGGCTCGGGCCGGACTTTTACATATCTCCGCATGAGGATCTCATTTGAAGCACATGCCATTAATGAATAGTAAAGATGTGCCTTTGGCTTTTGATCATGCGGGACAGAATGCTCCACTTGGCACGAGGAGATGAGGCGAGGGTTGCCTGATCCAACGATCATGGTTTGGGTGTAACTTAGTGGTTGAGATCAAAGGATGGTCATATATTGAATGACGCATGTACGTTTTCCTCGTCATCTTGTTTCTACTAAGCTCAAAACAAGGAGGAGAAGACGGAGGTCCGATGATTCTAATGTGACTGTTGTTGGTCCACTTTGATGGCAGGTCTTCTACAAAGGGTAAAAAAGACTTAAGCTCTTTGAGCTTGATCAAAGGTTGAGCCAAATGGATATGAAAAAAGCGTGCTCTTAGAAGAAGCATGGGAAGAGTAGCGACACTTCAATGGGGGTATGAATCGGAGACGGTAGATATGAGAGGAGGATCAAAGAAGTATTGGGCATTGAGTAAGGGTGGATAGAGAAAAAATCGCAGAGGCATGGGAAATATCATACAATAAAAACAAAGGAAGACTGAGAAAGAAAATGAATCAAAGAGAAAAAAAGGGGGAATATGGTATCATCTAAGAAATGGAAGTGGATGGAGCTTGCACGTGCTAGACAAGTCAGCCATGGTAAATCATTATGCAATAAAAGTTATTACAAACGACTCCTTTATATGAAACAAAGTACAATTAAGTTTGCATTTATAGGTCCCAATGCACAATCAGGATAATGTACGAAGGTCGTCTTGATACTATACAATTGTTGATCTAAAAGTTAGATTACTGAGGTTGATGCATGATTGTTGATCTAAAGAGTTAGATTGAGGACATAATTGACATTTTCAAGTGATTATCATAAGAGGATCTCCAATTTGAGAAAGAGGTGCCAATCTTTCTTTAAAGGCTGACATTATGGTTGACCTCTTGATGTAGGACCTTTGCATAGGAATATAAATTCAAAGGTGTCAGATAATACATGTCAAGGTGTTGACTAAAATAAGAGTGTTGACCAAAAATTCAACTATTAACCAAATGTCAAACTATCAACCAAAAGTCAAACTATTTATCAAAGAAGACTAAATTGTTGACCAAAAGGTCAATTGTTGATCAAAAAGTCAAAATTTTGATCAAACTTAAAAATGTTGACTTAACAAGATCAAGATAACTCAAGACATGTGTCATATACTGTCACAAAACCGACACACCATCTGATTGGAGATAAACCTATATTCATATGCATGAGTATGTACATTTGACAGACCAATAGGTTGATGATCTAATAAGATATATAATGAAAAGTTGGTGTGCATATGAGTCTCGAATGAATCATATATACTTATGAGATATATGGACCACTAGAAGGTCTTATTCGATTAATAAACTTTTTGTTGACTGATCCAATGGTTTCGGAGGAATTTCAAATATATGATTTGGTTGTTTTGCTTGTAAATGAATTATATGAAATCATGAGATACAGTATATAGAATCCCATTTATGAGATGAGCTTGAGTATCTTTAATTTACATCAAATCATGATATTATTATAATTTTAGCTTGAAGAAGAAGTTGTTTTCCTTTAATCGAGATGTCATGAAATACCACACATATCAGTATCATTTTACGTATGCCTATTTAAATATGTAAATGGAGTTGTTGATTTATTTATAATTGTATAACAATATTTTATGTATCGTATAATCATCTATGATATTATTGTTATAACACATTTTGTATATTCAATCACACATGCATGGATGTGTACACACACATGCACACATGCACACATACATATTTATGTATGTATTTGTTTTTAAATAACTAATGATACGGTGATCCTTATATTTATCTTTGTATCCATCCCATTGCATCTCTAACTGAGAAGTAGAGATCGTGAATAAATGTGAAAATGATGGCTCATTAATATAAGAATATAGGGAAAAGAGAGGTCATTAATATAAGACATGGATCAGATCTGGATAGCACTTGGATATATTTAGCTATAAGTTCATTAATATAAGACGAGAGAGAGATGATTCTCGATACCATTTGGATATTCATCCACAAGTTCATTATGATAAGAAATGGACACCACTTGGATATATTTATCTATAAGTTTTTTTGGATTGGATTGTTAACTTTGCAACTGGTCTTAAATAGATGTATCTTAATAATATATTTCTAGAACTAAGTTATGAAGATTTTGCTCGATTATGATTAAGAATATTGATCAACTCTCTCATCCATTCTCAACTAATATCTCATACTAAAATCTCACATTTGGCTTTCCACAATATATAAGCAGTACACAAAAAAGGATTTTTATTGATGGTTAGTTATTGCTCACCCGTCAGTTGTGATTCGTGATAAGTTAATTACTCGCAATCAAGCGCTGTTTAATAAAAGTGATCTCCTATGTAAAAAATTATAGATCATTTAAAACACCTTCATGTTTTTTTATCTTAACTAAAAGAAAGCTAAATGCAAAAAAGATGTTCCAACTATGTGTCAATTCTCAATTAAGGATTTCATCTTTCAAATGTGACAAAAAAGGTCTAAACTTTTAAATTTAAGATTTAATGTCAGCATAAGGTTGTAGAAGATCACGTAGACATGTATTCTAAACAAAAAATAAAGGGATTTTTACCCGTAAAATCCTATTAACTTTACCAATTACCTCTACGACCTTTGAAACAACTTAATTCTTCCCTCGACCTCGTAAATTTGTCAACTTTTACCCCATAAAACATGTGGTTAATCTATTTGAAGCTCGTGGAGGTTCTTGAGGTAATTTACAAGGTCGATGGGATAATTACATTGTGCAAAACATCGTACATGTAATTGAAAAGGTTTAAAGGATCTGCCGAATAAAAGTCCCAAAAATAAATAAGATCCGTCCCTAACTGAAATTGATGTCATTGATGCATCATGTGGCATAACCAGGATCTTTTACGTAATTTATCCAAAAATAAAATAATATAAAAACATATATGACGACGCTGTGCCAACATCGATGGCCTAAAAATTCTATCGGATAGACTGGCCGACAACCATGGCATGTAATTATATCGAACGAAGGAGCTGTCTTTTACAAAGCAGGTCAGATCCACTTCAGAGGCTGTTGTCGCATCTCAGTGTATCCACCCAAGCATCTCCATGTGAGAACCCGGCGCTGACGGCCTCGCCGGTATTGACGGCACCTCCACATTCCCAAGGAGCATCCTCGCTGCCTCCTCCATGGTGGGCCTCGAGGCTGCCACCACATGGGTGCACAGTATCCCCACCCTGACGAACCTCTCCATCTCCATCCTCAAGCTCACGCTCACGCTCTCCACCATGGACCCTTCCACCACCTCTCCGATCCTCCCATCCTTCACCAACCCCCATGCCCACTCCGTGACCACTGGCTCCTCCAGCGCCCTCCTCCCGCTCACCACCTCCAGCACCACAACTCCAAACCCATACACGTCGCTCTTGACCGTCAGCTGCCCGTATAGCGCGTACTCCGGCGCCACGTACCCTCTTGTACCCGCCACTTTACTTGCCGTCGCGTAAGACGCACCCTCCACCCTCTGCCTCGCGAGACCGAAATCCGCCACCGCCGCGCGCATGTCCGCGTCCAGGAGGATGTTGGAAGCCTTTATGTCCCGGTGTATGATCGGGGGCTTCACCCCGTGGTGGAGGTACGCCAGCCCGTTGGCCACGTCCAGCAGTATGTCCCTCCTCTGCTGCCATGTCAGTGGACGGCGGTGAGCGCCGAAGAGGTGGTCGTCCAGGCTGCCGTTGGGCATGTAGTCGTAGATGAAGTACCACTCCCCGCCACCATCATTGACGCAGACGCCTCGTAGGGGGACGAGGTTCCGGTGACGGAGGTTGCTCACGATGTGCACCTCGTTCTGGAACTCTACCTCGTTGTCAAGTAGATCCGTCTCCTCCACGCGCTTCACAGCCACCGTGGCGCCGTCACCGAATACCCCCTTGTACACCACCCCCGACCCACCTCGCCCGATGGGTTCCGAGAATTCCCTGGTCGCCCTCGCAAGATCTGCGACGGTGTACCAGACCGCGCCTGTGTTGGGTTGCCGGTTGAATGCGGACTGGTGGTGGTTATGCTTCGTCGCTATCCGTCGTTTTCCCCTATTAAGCGCCAGCAGGAGGAGGGCGACCATCGATAGTGCGAACACACCAGCGGTGGCTGCTAGGGCGTGTTGCACGCTTTTTTTGACGCGTTCGGTTGTCAACCCGTTTGACTTTGGGGGTAGTAGAGGCAGCCGGAAGGAGCAGGTAACCGTGTCGAGGTCCCTCGGTCCGAACTCGTTGACGATGCCGGCGACGTAGGTGCAAGCGAGGTAGAAGCAGTCCTGGGAGTGAGAATGGTTCCCGTCGATTAGGGCAAGATGCGAGAGTACGTCGAAGGCGTCGGCGGTACAGGCGTTGCAGAGCGTGCCGGAGAGGCTCGACCGGCAGGAGCTGTCGAGGTGGGCAGAGGCGTTCCCGAGCCGCCTCTTCCAGTCCTGCAGGGTTCGGATCCCCGCGCAGGTGTCGTTGCGGATGACGAAGCGGTCCGGGGAAGGGAAGCATTCGGAGACGAGGGTGGAGGGGAGGGAGAAGGCGGAGGTGAGATGGGATTGAAGGGAGGAGAGGCAGGATGCGGAGGTGTTGGAGTCGGGGAGGCGGAATCGCGAGGTGAGGCGGAGGTGCTCAGAGAAGGCGATGCCGAGGAGGCTGAGGAGGGTCTGGCAGCAGCTGGTGCGGTTGGCGTTGATGGGCAGGCAGCAGGTGTAGTCCCACGGGAAGGTGCCCACGTACCCGAAGTCCAGAGGACACGCGGCGGCGGAGGGCGGTGGTGGCGCTCCCAGGACCAGGGGAGTGGTGGAGAGCAGGAGAGAGAGGAGTAGCAGAGACATTTGCATGTGGAGGGGAGTGGATGCGGTGATTAGCGAGATGAGAACGAGAGGTGTCTGTTTAAGACGTTGAAGACGGCGTCGGTGAAAGGAATGGGATTCATCCTTGGTGTCCTTTTCAAGTGGTCAAACTTGGGGTAGCTGGAGAGCTTTGTACTCTTCTATTTCCTGAATATTTGCACGTGGAGAAAACTTTGCTTCACCGATCCACCACTTACATGTGTTCTTCGGATATTGGCAAGAGTCGTCGAATCCTTAAATATCGATAGATCGATATAGAAAGCTATCATCTTAATTCCGATCTGAATATTTTTAACGGTGATCAAGGTGAAATTGACGTTGCGGTTTCCTCACGGGGTCTGATCCATTCGATCGATAAAAATATTGCTAATCGTTAATTACAGGATCTGATTACAGATGGTCAAAATTTCTGAATTATCACATCCTGATTTCAAAATCATGATTGGACTGTACCTGGAAGGATTTAAATGGAGCACCCAACAGTTGACTAAGCTTATTATGAATTGTTGTTTTTGTGGGTCACGCGTTCAGACCGGAGAATAAATTGGTACTTCTAGCGAGCTCTTCTGTAAAATTTGCGGGTCACTTGTTCACACTCATCTTAAGAACTTGTTTTTTGTGGAATTCAAAGGGCATGTTCGTATATCCGCTATGAAATTTATTGCGCTCTGGATCACGCGATTCACGCGAAGGAGATGAGCGAGGAATCTTTCTTGTCGCAGTGGGGATGCGTGGGGAGGGAGAGGCTCGTCGCTGCCGACGAGCGAGGAGGTCGGGTGGGCCTGTGGGTAGGGGTCCTAGGGGAGGTGGAGTGAGCTACGAGGGTTTGGAAGGAGGGAGGTGGGATCGATTGGGTGGGGTAGGAGAGAATGAAATGAGGAATTGGGAAACTTGGCATTCGTTTTAAATTAGAGGGTATTATTGTCATTACGGTCAAGTTTTCTAACAAGAAACTCTTTCGTCATTATTATCTATTATATTATATATTAAAGACTGTCTAACCTATTAATTTCCCGCCCATCACTTTCCATTTTGTCCTTTTCAACTACCACCTCCAAATCATTTGAATTCAAATAAAAATTCGAAAAAAATTCGATTCGAAATCAAATGAACTGAATTTAAATTTAACTTGTGGATTCGATTCCCAAATGAATCGAATCTGAATTCACTTGTATTCGTTCGATAACAATTCGATTCGATTCGATACGCACACATATAAAATATGGTATGAAGCATTATATATATGTAAATATATGCAGTATATATTTTATAAAATCCCCACAAATGATACACAACTTAATATAATAAATAAATTTTTTCATCATCTTATTCTAAACATCCCAATTTTAGGATGCCTATTACATAACCATACCCCCTCTTTACTCCCCCAAATTCTCTCTCTCCTCTCGTCACTCATGAAAAAAAACCTAACATTTGCTTCTGCTCTCCAACGCCAACAGCTCAAACCTCCCGCTCCTGCTCGCTCTCTCCAACATTGCTAGCTCCAGTCTCCCGCTACTGCTCGCTCTCTCCAACATTGCTAGCTCCAGTCTCCCGCTACTGCTCGCTCTCTCCAACGTCATCGGCTCTGGCCTCATGCTTCTTCTCGCTCTCTCCAATGTCGCCGGCTCTAATCTCCCACTCCTGCTCGACAACGCCACCCTCCCAATCGTCAGCCTCACCACCAGCTCCCACTCTTCCCCGTCGTCGACAACGACACCACTTCTAGACTCATCAATGTCGCCATCATCTCTCCATCACCCCCGCAACTACTAGTATTACCACACGCACCCTTTTACCCTAAAAACTTAAGATTTAGGTTTTATCTAAGTAATTTATGTTATTCTAAAATACATCATCTGCAAACAAATGCATACTAAATTTTTAAAAACCATTCCAATGTCAATATTTTCCTTAATCACACTCTTAATCCCGACATCTATCATAATTTCAAGATCTTATGATAAGGACAACCAAGCATTTCAATACAAATAATATCTTAGAGACAATTAAGGTATGATCAGATTTCATGGATTTCGAGCTTTGCCTAAATGACTAAATGTGCAAAAGATCATAACTACAACTAAATTCCATTTCTCATCAAGATTACAAGGAGACTATGTTATCAAGAAGGAAATATCATCCTAATCTTTAATAAGCCCAACTATGCCCCCATAAGAATGCAATGAAATGAGGTAAGCATGAATTGTTCATGATTGATGTAGAAAAAATGTTACATAATAGAAAATTGAAGATTAGAGCCATACCAACTGAGTTCTTAGTCAGATCTGCCGGTTTTTATACACCTCAGATGCGAGATTCAACTCCATAAGTCAGTTCACGTCGACCTTTTATGATTATGATGGAATTTAGTGATTTTTTTTCTTAGATGTCATGGAGATAGGTCACAATGGGGGGCAATATATGGAAGATTGTCAGAGAAACGTGGAACACAATCTTCTGATTATTGTTTTGGACATGTATCTATTAATCTATATTTTGTATTTCTATATCGGTATGGAATTTAAAATATAGTTGAGTATGTGTTTTCATTTTATTTTAAGAGTCTAATCCAAACATACCATCTTCTCAAGATAATATCCATAAGAGGGTTATTGGGCATGATGATGATATTAATGAAAAAGTGGAAGAAGAAGGTGAAGAAATAGAAAAATTAAATCCTGAAATAATTAACAAGATTGATAGAAAGAAAAGATCAATGATTTGTGAATAATTTACCAAAGAGAATGAAAAAGTTGGTGGAGTGTTTGTTAAAAGGTGGAGATGCATTGATTGAATTTCCATCATAGGTATAAAAAGAAAAGATCAATGACTTATCAAGATGTCAATAATTATTTTTCTTTATATATTCAATTCACCATAGGTACAAAAAAAGTAAATGAGGATTGCAAGAGACATATATGAATGACAAAAGTTATGTACTTAAATGCAATTTATATCATCTATTGAATTTCACCATTTATGTTAAAAGTTTTTTACTTTTTTATTTTTTTCACAAATTAGTATCGCAAAGTCTATTCAATTCTTTGAAACTTAGAATATTATTACTATAAATTTTTTATTATTGTTATATTATTAAATAAAATTCCGATTCGATATAAAATGAATCGAATTTGAATATTTGAAACTCCAAATGAATTGAATTTGAATCTAGATTAGAAATTCGTTTAATATTCGATTCGGATTCAGATTCGAAAATTTTATAATGAATTGAATCTGAATCTAGGTGGATTCGAATGTATTTGATTCAACTAGCACCCCTACCTCCAAGCATCATTCCAACTTTACCGTCATCCTTCCAAAATATTACCCATGCTTCCCCCTTTCCCTCTGTCGAAGCCATCTCCCCCTCAGCTGGCAACGAAACCCTAGCCATGTCATTGATGAGTCCGGAAACGTCGAGTTAAGAAGTTGATTTTATTGGTGAGTGAAAAATAATGAATGTGTCATTCGTTGTAGGTGGCGATCGGAAACGGTCAAGAAAATAACCACAAATGATTATTCAATTTCAATCTCGTGGTTTTATGTTTATTTTACTTGGGCAAGTCCCAAGGTCGATCACATGGAGGTAAAGGAACAACCTAGAATTATATCTATCCAATTTTGAGTTCGGTTTTCAAGGCGGTCTTTTTTTGGATTTTTCAATGCAATAAAGGGATGCAAAATGCAAATTCGGCCTATTTTAGGGACTAAAATGTAAACTTCGATCAAACAATGTCCGAAAAATACGAAACTTGGCCGAGATGCAAATGATGATGAAATAAATGCACTGTAATTTTTTTTGGAATTTTTGGATGCACTATGAATTTTTTATGAATTTTTAAATGCAAACAGAGTGATTTTCAATATTTAATTATAATAAATATTAAACCTACTTATTTTGAAGAAATAAAATTATCTAAGATCTATCACTAGGTAATAGATCTTAGGAAAATCCTAAACCTCGAAAATGTGGGGTTTAATACCTATTAAAAATTAAATAGTGAAATATGAAAAATGATTTTTACAGAGCAAAATGTGCATGCAAATGCAAAGATTTTTGGGCACAATGTTAAGCACAATAAACTCTACACTATGTGATTTTTCAAGGATTTTTAAAGCACCGGTTAATCAACTAGAAATTTCAGAGCATAAGATGGGAAAAATTTCGTAATTTTCCACAGAATAATTGATTCTTAATTAACCATTAATCCGAAAAATATCCACAGCATGTCCAGGTGTAGAGAATTAAATGATGAACATCATGCAATTTTTAAATAAATAAAATGATGTATAGAAGAGGTTCAAAAACTAAGGGGAATACAACGGTGTAAATGCAAATGTAATAAATAAAATAAATAAGAAAAGTGCAGAAGGGACCTAGTAGTAATTACCGAAATTTAGGGGGCCCTGATTGCAAAATTCATAGAGAGGCACGTGCGTAGCACCTGCCCTCTGGTCTTGGACTGGAACACAATAAGGCAGAGCTCCGGGGCACACTTGCAATTTGCCCAAGGAGCACGTGCGCAGCACGTGACCCCTGGGGTTGATTCTTGCTGGGGAAGTCCCCCACGCTCGTGCCTAGCACGTGCTGGGGTCTCGGCCCAACAGGCCGGCCAAAGGCGAGACGGAGGTGGAGGCGGCTCGGCCGAGGCTTGCTGGCTAAGGTGGTGGCGAAGTGGAGACGCGGCGATGGAAGGTGGCTGTCGTGGGCATAGTTGTCGTTGTCGACGCGTCTGGGGTAGCTGGAAGATGGAGTCGGGGAGTCGTGGACGAAGGCGGTCGAGGGCCGCTCCTGGTGGCTAATGGAGGCTGTGGAGGGTCTCGGCGTTGAAGACGGTCGGAGAAGAAGTCGGAGGCGAGCTGCGTTGAAGATGAAAGTCGTCGAAGCGATGCCGGTGAGGGGCAGTGTCGCGGTTGGCGTAGGTGGAGAACCACCGCCTCCTGCGATGGTTGGGCGGAGAAGCAAGGTGGAGCGGAAGACGAAGGCGAAGTAGTCGTTGTCGGAGACGAAGGCAGAGGTCTGTGCATCGAAGATGGAGCGGTTGTCGGAGTAGTTGTCGTTTGTCGGAGACGAAGGCGGAGTCGTCGTCGTTTGTTGAAGGCGGTGGAGCTCGACCGGTGGTGTGGGTGATGTGGTGGCAGGAGGTGGACGATGACGGCGGAGCTTCGTGAGAAGCTTGGGGGTGCAGCCGGAGAACGTAAGGCGATGGAGGCGTGGGGAGGAGGTTTGAGGCAGAGCTCCGAGCGGAGCGAAGAGCTCGGAGGCGGCGAGAGAGATAGAGAGAGAGAGGGAGAGAGAGTACCTGGAGAGGCTCAACGGCGGTGCCGGAGCGAGCAGCTACTCGGGCGGAGCTGCGACGAGGAGGGAACCCCTCGGATCACGCCGATGAGGGGGATGCGGGCTGTCACTTCCGATGTGGTTCCTCAGGCTGAACGGCGGATGTCGATCATCGTCGAGTCGAATCCCTTTAAATAGGAGGGGGTCGGCGAGGGTTACGGGGAAGAGGCGACCGGCGAAAGGCGCGGAGATGGTTGGATTGGTCGGTGTGAGGTCAAAGGAGGGGCGGTTGCGAGAGTTGCGGAGGAGGTCGTTGGCGAGGAGTGCGGTGGCGCGCGAGATTGGGGACCGGCCGGCAGAGGTTTCGGGGGGAAGTTGGGAGGAGGACGACGGGTCCCAGGCCGTTCGATCGGCCGAGATCGAACGACCCGGTATGGGCCACGTGGCGACAGTAGTGAAAGAGGGGGGCGGGCGCGCACGTGCAGTGCGCGTACGGGGGTGGCACGTGCGCTGCACGTGCGTGGTTTTTATTTTTATTTATATATATATTTTTTTATAAAACGGAAATATAAAAGGACCAAAAATGACTAACACATGGCAGCCTCTGGGGCTGCCACGTGTCAGCTCCAGAAAAATCCGAAAATAAAAGATTTGTAAAATCAAAAAGAAATAGTAAACGACCTCGGATCGAAAAAGTTCCTTCACGAAAAATGCTCGTCTCGATTAGATCTACAACTTTTATGAAAACATCAAAACCAAATTCGGTCAAATGTAAAAAGTGAATTTTTGAGGTATCCCATGTACATAGAATACCTTGATTTTTGGGGTTTTCTAATTTTTTTGTCATTTTTAACAATATAAAAAATCTGGAAAAATATAGAAAAATTAAAGATAAATAAAAGACACTAAATTCTATTTTTTTTGGATTTTTAATGATAAAGAAAATATATACATAAAATACAAGGTCAAAAACCGCGAAAATATACAATGTACAAAAGAGGCCCAAAACCCAACTTTCACATACGAGCTCCGATTTACTTGAACTTGGTCTTGTTTTGAAGGTAATTGAATGTGTATTAGTTTAAAAGTGAGTAGGGTCAAATCGGACACTGGATGGGGAGGATATGTGGCTTTTAGTCCGAGAATCCTGAATTTAGGGTTTGGGTTTTTGGTCCACTCATCAGAGTTAGTGATTTTTTTGTATTTTTTATTTATTCATGTTAGTGATGTGTACATAGTGGAATGGCTTTGGTTTATTCGGAATTAGCATGAAGGAGTTAAAAATAGGGGAAATTAGGCTATTTACAGGTCAACTGTGGCTTGGATTTTTAGCTTCTTATTTTATGCAGAAATTAGTGCTAAAATGCAATTCTTACGAAATCATGCATGCATGCTAATTATGCAGAATAAATACTGAAATGCTGTTGATTTTGAGGGATTTGAGCTTAATAAATGAGATTTAGAGTGATGAATCTGAGATTCATCATCCCCCTATACTTAAACCATGCTCGTCCCTGAGCATCAAAAAGAAATGCCATGAGGTGAAATGAGATTGGGTTCCATACCAAGACCATGAGCTGAAGGTGAAAATGAAACTAAACTCAACCTTTGGATTATTTGTGTGTCGGAACTTCTGTGAGACTTAGAATTTTAAAATCAACAGCCCTCAAGTTCTACACATCATTGTCACAGTTTCGGCTCAGAAGTCATCTTAGATCAATCCTCTTCCCAAAGTATACCCTATGAACATTGAATAACTGACTCATGTGTGTGAAGGGTTTTAGCTCTTCCCATCCAGAATGCCGGACTACCATGCTCCTCTCCTCTCCAGTAACTCGTCCTCGGGGAGTCAGGTATTTCCTTCTAAGGTCTGTCGTGATGTGTTCACAATCGAAATGGGGGAGAAGTTAGAAGAAAGAGAAAAGAACTGGAGGGGGTGGCCAGTGTAGTCACCTCTCCTTGTGAAGATGGACACTGTAGCCAAGTCTCCACCAAGATCTGCATGTTTCTTGAAGCTTGGACCTTTTTGGTCGAATTTTTATTTGGTAGACTGCTTCTTTGTATTTGGAATTTTTGGTGGTTCTGCTTGGATCTTGTTGTGCCCCTACGGATATAGAATCTTTTTATTCCGTACATTTTTTGGGAGTCTTAGAAAAATTGTGCCCAGCCATCCATCCCTTTTCCGAAGCTTTATTTCAACCCGTACTTCGGTCTTTAGATTTCCACGCTACAAGAAAAGAGACTCACACAGTCTTCCAACATCCCGTCTGAGTTGAGCTAAGTGCATAGTGCGAGAGTACGAATTAATTACCTATTCCAGAGTTGTACCCAGAATGAAGAGACCAAGTTAGACACTAAGAGTCAAACGTTGTACATTGTCATGTGGAACTTAAAGAATTAATTCAAAAGACCTGAAGCTTTTAAAATCCTATTTCTCGGTGAAGTTTCTCTGAAAATTAGGTGGATTAAAGTCAAGTCCAGACCACTCTCGATTTCGGCTCATAACTTGGTTCAGAACCCAATGACTTTTCACAGATGTAAATGCATGCGATGTTGGATGAAGTGCATGTGTGTGAAATGCAGACACATATTTTTTTTGACATTTTATACAAGGGATTTTTTTTGCAAAAATGAAATAAGAAGCCTTTTTTTTTCAAAAATTTGGGCAAAGTTAGTGTTAGTAGCAAAACTCTTTTTTTTAAGTTAGTACCCACCCCGTAAATACATATAGACTTACGCGAAAGTACGAGATATGGGTAAAATATATACATAGTATATATACAGACCTTCTATACTTAGGGAGTGTTGTGTCCTCAAAGCACAAGAAGCGTAATGAAGACATAGCTCGGGCTAAGCGTAAGAGAGTGGAAAATTTATATACAATGGTCCGCCCCCTGTAATTAGACTGTGAACAATCTATGTATAGAAGAGGCGCGCAAAAAGAGGCGATCGGGATATGTGGATGAAGAGAGTATAAACAGGTGGGTGTCGGTTCCCCCTATACTTAGGCTTTGGACAGCCTAAGTATAGAAGAAGGGTGGAAATGGAGCGGTCGGGAGAAGGAGTGTGATGAGAGAAATGGTATATACAGATGGCATCGGTCCCCCCTATACTTAGGCCTTGGCCTAAGTAGAGGAAGAAGTTGTACAAGGGGGCCGATGTGGTTGGGAGGGTGGGCGGGTTTGATCTGATAGGTCTTCAATATCCTCGTTCTGCGTGAAATAGATGGCCTCAACTTGAAATGTCTGCTCTCTAGGTGATTCAATATATGGCTTTAGCAACTGACCATTTACTGAGAAAGGTTGTGCATCCTCCTTGAGTTCGGCAATATCTACGCTTCCATTGGTATGCACATCGATGACAATGTAAGGACCCGACCATTTTGATTTTAGTTTCCCATGAAAAATCTTTAACCGAGCATTAAACAACAAAACTTTTTGCCCAGGGACAAAGGTCTTGTCTCGAATGTGTCTATCATGCCATCTCTGGACCTTGTCCTTATAAATCACACTGTTGTCATATGCCCGATTTCATATTTCAATTAGCTCATTCAGATTTAGGTCTCGACACAATTTCCCAAGGTGACAACTCCAATTCAGCTTTTTGATCGCCCATTCAGATTTGTGGATCAACTCTGCAGGTAGATGACATGGCTTGCCATAGATCATCCTAAAAGGTGAAGTACCGAGCGGGGTCTTATAGGCTGTCCTATAGGCCCATAGAACTTGGTCCAACAGCTTAGACCAATTCTTCCTATCTGGTCGGACCAACTTCTGAAGAATACCCTTCACCTCTCTGTTAGAAACCTCTGCCATGCCATTAGATTGTGGATGATATGGGTTGGCTATTCTATGCTCAAATTTGTACTCCTTAGCCAAAGATCTCATCTCCTTGTTCACAAAGTGGCTACCTCCATCAGAAACAAAACTTTTGGTATCCCGAATCTTGCAATGATATTATCCTTGATGAATTTACAAACCGTTTTGCTATCTGCTGTTCGGGTTGGAATAGCCTCTACCCATCTTGACAAATAATCAACCGCTAACAAGATGTACTCAAATCCATTGCTATTGGGAAAGGGACCCATAAAATCAATCCCCCATGCATCGAAACATCACAGAAAATCATTGGTTTCATGGGCATTTCATCTCTATGACCGACAGTCCCTCCCATTCTTTGACAAATTGGGCATGACCATACAAATTCATTCGCATCCTGAAATAAGGTCCGCCAGTAAAATCCACATTAGAGTACCTTGTGTGCGGTTCTCTTTCCCGAATGGTGTCCTCCAGCCTCGAGAGAATGACAATGTGTGAGGACACTCTGATATTCCTCTTGAGGAATACATCTTCGCCAGACACAATCCGGTCCTTCATAGAAAAGGAAGGGATCGTCCCAATGGTATTTTCTCGAATCTGTCTTTAATCGATCAATCATTCTCTTGGTCCAACCAAAGGGAACCTTCTTGGAGACAAGATAGTTCACTATGTCGGAATACCATGGGCTTGAATCAATGACGCAAACTGATTCGTCTGGAAAAGTCTCCTTGATTGGTCCGATATCAGGATGATTGTTTTGCTCGATTCGGGAAAGGTGATCAGCAACAACATCCTTTATTCCAGGTTTATCCTTTATCTCCAAATTAAATTCCTGGATTAGCAAGATCCATCTCAAGAGTCATGCCTTGGCATCTTTCTTATCCATGAGATATCTGATGGCCGTGTGATCTGTGAAAATAGTCACCTTGGAGCCCAATATGTATGATCTGAATTTTTCAAGGGCCCAAACAACCGCGAGCATCTCTTTTTCAATCACTGTGTAATTTCTCTGTGCAGGATCCAACACTTTGCTCGTGTAGTGAATCGCATAAGGAATTCCATCTCTTCTTTGTCCAAGTACCGCTCCGACAGTGAAATCCGATGCATCAGTCATGATCTCGAAGGGAAGAGACCAGTCGGGCGCTTGTAATATCGGCGATTCACAAATTTTCTTTTTCAGAAACTCGAAGGCCTCTAGACACCTGTGATTTACAATAAACTCGGTGTCTTTGCCTAAGAGCTCAGTCAGTGGGCGGGCAATCTTTGAAAAATCAGGTATGAATCTTCGATAGACTCCAACATGCCCTAAGAAAGACCTCACTGACTTGACGTTGGTTGGTGGCTCAAGTTTCTTGATCACATCCACCTTGGCAGGGTCGACCTCCATTCCCTTTTTGGAGATGACATGCCCCAACACGATACCCTCAATCACCATAAAGTGACTTTTCTCCCAGGAGAGTACCAAATTAACTTCCCTGCATCTCTGAAGGACTCGGTCCAAGTGTGCTAAACATGTATCAAATGAATCATCATGAACCGAGAAGTCATCCATGAATACTTCCAAGAAATCACCAACCATTTCGGCAAATACGGCAATCATGCACCGCTGAAATGTGCCTGGGGCATTACATAACCCGAATGGCATGCGCTTGAATGCGTAAGTACCGAAGGGACATGTGAAAGTGGTCTTTTCTTGATCCTCAGGAGCGATAGCTACTTGATTGTAGCCTGAGTACCCATCAAGAAAACAGAAGAATGCTTTCCCTGCAAGTCTCTCCAAGATTTCATCAATAAATGGCAGTGGAAAGTAATCTTTCTTGGTCGCAGCATTCAGGCGCCTGTAATCGACACAGACACGCCACAACGTGGGTACTCGGGTCGCGATCTCTACCCCCTCCTCGTTGGTGACCATCTGGATTCCCGACTTCTTCGGGACGACATGAAGGGGGCCACCCACTTGGAGTCAGAAATGGGGTATATGAATCCTGCTTTGCACCATTTTTCTATCTCTTTCTTCACTACTTCTCGAAGATTGGGGTTTAATCTTCTCTGGAATTCACGGGAAGGCCTTGCATTATGCTCAACATAAATCTGGTGTGAGCAGAGAGCGGGGTTTATTCCAACGAGATTCGACACAGTCCAACCGATGGCTTTTCGATTTCGCTCGAGGACTTCGAGTAGTCTAGACTCCTGATCTAGTGTCACGGATGAGCTAATGATCACAGGAAATTTTTCTTTGGGTCCATTGAGAAATGCATACTTCAGTGTGGGAGGTAGTGGTTTTAGGTCTGGTAATTCTGAATCATCAATCAAGTCTGGTTGAATTATCTTCGTGTCTGGCTCAGTGGCAGTTGGTAGTGAGTCACTGTGTGAGATGTTGGCTACCAATTCTGAAGAAAGATGAGTCGGATCGCTAGCGTAGAATGGTAATTTGGCCAGAGCCGCATCCGACTCGTCATCGATCTTTCTTGACATATCCGAAAGGCTTTCTGTGTCATCAATGGTGAAGTAATCTGGGTGTTTTGATATGTTTGGAAATATCTCGCAAAATGCATTGTGCATCATTTCTTCTTCCGAGGAAGTGCTTTCAGTCTGCATGTCTGGCAGTTGGTCCCACGGCCCAGTGGTTCGGAGGAGATTGCATTCAGTTGTTTCTGCCTCTTCAGTGGTAGATTCAGAGTCCGGTCTTTGCCACTTTGTCTGTTTCATCTCTAAGTCAACTTCTCCTCCTGGAGAACGGAATTTCATCATACCAGAGCCGTAATCGAATACAGCCTTAGCGGTCCTTAAGAATGGTCTTCCGAGAATGATTTGTGATTCTTTCCAATGGTTCGGGGTCTCCATATCAAGAACAGTGAAGTCCACTTTGTATTCTGTACCCTCAATGATGTTGATGACATTTTTCACCTCTCCCTTAGGTCTTTTAGTGGATTTATCAGCAAATTGGTGTAGAGATGATGATTTCTTGAGAGGGCCTAACTCCAATCTATAGTATAAGGGTAAGGGTAGAAGATTTATGGAAAAACCATTGTCGAGGAGTGTGCGTGTGAACACAATGCCACCAATGCGACTCTCCACATAATGGGCGCCCAAATCCCTTTTCTTTCTTGGCAGATGCTGGTTCTTGACACATTTGGTGGTGGCAACTGTCAAGATATGCGTCTCCACAAATTGACTTGTTCTCTTTGTTCGAGTCCTGGTGGGAGTGCATTTTGCCTTTAAATATTTCTGAAAGGCGGGATTACTGGCCACATACTGGTCAAAGGGTACTTTGACGGTGATGTTTTGCTGGCAGAAAATTTCCATTACTGGATCATCCTGAATATTTTTCTTTTGTTTTCCTTTCTTGAGGCATGGGGGAAAGGAATGGAAGAATTTGAGACAAGGGATAGAAGGTCAGAATCATAAATACGAGCATCTTTATTAGACTTGGAGTTTTTATTACAATCATCAGATTTTTGATAATAATCAAAATCAGGTTGCTGAAAAGATGACAAAGGTATTTTTGCAGCAACTAGAGGCTCAAGGTCCTCTGTAGACTCCATAGATGTTTTCCCTTTCTCTAGTGCTGGGATCTTCAGGCGTCTTTCCTCATCCTCCTCGGAAGCATCCTCCGACTGATCTTCTGAGTCTTCATGAACCGATTCCCGAGTCCAGTCAGGTACGACCACGGTCCTTCCGCTCCTGAGTGACATGGCATGAATATTGTCAAACGAAAGGATCTCATGTTCAGATGTGGAAAAATCTGAATAGTATACCTGGCCATTGTGTTGAGATGAGTGAGATCTGTTCAAGCTATTGGGGTTAGCTTGAACCTAGGCGGGGATGGTTGTGGCGGGGACAGTCTGCTTATCCTTCCAACGGGATAGACGATTAACATCCACACGCAGATCATACAGCTCATTTCGGAAGCTGCGAAGTTCTTCCAGCATTTGTCTCTGGAGATCAACAGTTTCTTCTGGAGGGTTGGAAGTTTGAACTGACAGTCTGGGAGCTTGGTTTTGCTGGCGGTATTGTTGTGGTGGGCTCTGGCGATTGTAGGGTTGCGGCTGCTTCGGATGCTGGGAATGTGTAATGTGCTGAGGGTGCTGTGGAGGTTGAGGAAAAGCGGCATTATAGAAAGTGGGTGGACGCTGATAAGGCTGGCAGTCCCCCATACTCCCCTGTCGGGTAGTGTCTTGTGTGTACCAAATGCCGTTTATTTCGAATGTCATGAGCGGGACTTCTTCGATTGTCTCGGTCGGTGGGGGTGGCGGCTGAGACGCTTGGGTATAGGATTGGTCATGTACCCATGGTTGTTGTTGTTCTGATCCTACCTGCTCCTGGACATGATGCACATGGTAGATCGGAACCGTCGGTGCAGTAGGTACCCCCATTTTGGACATTTAAGTAGTGAGCTCCTCCATCTGCTTTGGGAATTGAGAGATTCGGTTGTCGATGTCGCTCACTCTCTTATCCACTATTGTTATTTTATCAGCTATGAAGTGCATGTTTGGAATCAAGTCCTCAGCTATTTCTGCAACCGTCTGCTTCCTGCCTTTGGCTTGAAGGGTGTTCAGAGAATCAATGTAGGCTCTAGTGGCAAGTTGAGAGTGGCTCGTTTCCGCCATCTGCTCCAGTATTTTCCAGACGGTCTCAGCTCCTCGTGATGCATAATTCCCTCCGCAGGCAGCGCTAACTAACCCTTGAGTCTCGTGGTTGAGGCCGGAGTAGAGTGACTAGACTAGGATATTGTTGTCCAGATTATGGCAGGGACATTTCTGTAATAGGTCCTTAAACCTATCCCATGCCTCACAGAGTGGTTCATTGGGCATCTGAGAGAAACTGGTGATGCGGATCCTCATTTGATTGGTCCGGCTCAAGGAGTAGAATTTCTTCAGAAACAGGTTTTTGAACCTCTCATAAGTAGTCACAGTCACCCCCAAGTTCTTTACCCAGTAGTCTCCTTTCCCTTTCAAGGCGAAAGGTAGAGCAGTGAGATGAATGTAGTCTTGGCTGACTTGTGGGTGCCTCAGATTGGAACATATCAGCACCAGGTCCCGCAAGAATTCATATGGTTCCTCAGTCGTATTACCATGGAATTGCGGTAATTGACTGACAAAATGTGGCTTCAGTTCATAGTGGATCTCTGGTTGTGGTGGCAGTAAATAATTCCACACTCGATACTGTCCAGGGTTGTAGGCGGCTTCCATTGGCACTTCTTCCTCGGCATTCAACTGCTCAAGCTGCGCCCTTAGTAACTGTTGTGGCTGCTCAGATGCAGCCAACCTTGCTAGAATCATTTGAATGGCGTCATCATTTGTTTCATCTTCAGGGTCTTTTTTGGAAGCCATCTTGGGGGGCATCTCTTCTTCTTCACCTTCAGAATATAAAGGGTTCGAGTTAATAGATTGGAAAGAATTGATATAATAGTTGTCCTCAATTTTTGGTGATAGAGAGACAGCTTGGGTCTGTCCTCCTTCTAGGAAGAAGAAGGAGTCATAGGAATAGGGTTCTTGGGAAGGGTTTCCCGGAGGCCAAGCAAGTCCAGAGTAAGAGTTTCTCTGGGCTTTTGAGGTTGGAGAGTTTGTGGTAGAGAAAGAAGGGTTCGCGGAGTTACCACAATCTTCCATTCTCGAGGTCAACAAGAGGTTTGTTGTTTATGATGGAGGCACAACTGTGCAGTATTCGCTGATGACTTATTTTCTACGCACAAACCAATCACAATACAAGGATTGTTTCACCAACTCAACTCAAAGTGAAGACCGTGAGGGTTCAGTCAATTATCTTATCAATTTTAGAGTTCGGTGATAATGCAATGTATCAGAGCGTTTAAAGCGAGCTGTTTAGGAACCCAATACTCTCATGAGACTGGCCTATCCCAAGATAGTAGTCTGAAAAGAGTTAAGATGTAGCTCTATCCTAGTGTGTGGGTCGCTCTCTCGCTCAAGCAAACCAAACAATGACGGGGTTTTCTCTCCCGCAAAAATTCTTGATTTTATGGGTTCTTAAGATCGGTTATATTTGGCAGTCCCAATTTTAATTAGGTGATCACTGAAGAATTTAGATGAGCACAAATACACGTCTACCGTCCAGTCCCAATTTCCTTTAGATTTATGTGATAAAACAAGGAGGAGAAAGTTGGGAAAAGCCGATGCACGCGGAAAACTATGATGAATGCTCAGTTAGAAGACTTACAGTGCCTCCTCGCAATCTCCATGTGGCATGCTAGACAGAATTTAAAAATTATTCTATATGCGTGCAAGCCGATAAAAACCGCACCTAAGTAGAAAGTTCTATTAGCGGGAAGAATTGAGTTAAATTTGGCTAAGTTGAACGTTCTATGTGCGTCTTGATTAAAGTGCAGTGTGGCTTAAGATCCTACGAGCACAATCAGAAAGTAAAAATGCTCTGAGAGTCGTATGTGCAGTTCTATCCTAGTCGCCACTCAAATCGGGCCCCACCCTCACCGGAGAGTGAAACATGCCACGACACACCACAGAAAAGTTCAAGGTCTTTTTTACATGCGCGAGAGTCCAAATGGACACTGCTGTAAATGAGCAAGTAAATAAAATTGCGGAAATTGAAAACCTAGACTCTGCGCTCTCTCACGACTCGACTCAATCTTAGATTAATTGCGGCTTTCTCGGATGTCGGTGAAGAGGCGTCAGTTTCTTGAAAATCGCTCCACGTACACCGGTTACCTCGTAAGAAAAATAAGAGAGATATGTGTAATAGAGTGACTCAATAAAATACACAAAATAAATGCTAAAAAATAAATGCAGGAAATAAATGGGATTTACAATGAACAATTCGGGGGTCAGACTACCCGAAGATGTGAAAACCGAGCGAGAAATGTCAAAACACAAAACTAAGCCGTTTGCCCTCCCCAGCAACGGCGCCATCTGACGAGTCCGGAAATGCCGATTTAAGAAGTTGATTTTATTGGGTGAGTGAAAAATAATGAATGTGTCGTTCGTTGTAGGCGGCGATCGGAAACGATCAAGAAAATAACCACAAATGATTATTCAATTTCAATCTCGTGGTTTTATGTTTATTTTACTTGGGCAAGTCCCAAGGTCGATCACAAGGAGGCAAAGGAACAACCTAGAATTATATCTATCCAATTTTGAGTTCGGTTTTCAAGGCGGTCTTTTTTTGGATTTTTCAATGCAATAAAGGGATGCAAAATGCAAATTCGGCCTATTTTAGGGACTAAAATGTAAACTTCGATCAAACAATGTCCGAAAATACGAAACTTGACCGAGATACAAATGATGATGAAATAAATGCACTGTATTTTTTTTTGGAATTTTTGGATGCATTACGAATTTTTTTATGAATTTTTAAATGCAAACAGAGTGATTTTCAATTATTTAATTATAATCAATATTAAACACTACTTATTTTGAAGAAATAAAATTATCTAAGATCTATCACTAGGTAATAGATCTTAGGAAAATCCTAAACCTCGAAAAGTGGGGTTTAATACCTATTAAAAATTAAATAGTGAAATATGAAAAATAATTTTTACAGAGCAAAATATGCATGCAAATGCAAAGATTTTTGGGCACAATGTTTAAGCACAATAAACTCTACACTATGTGATTTTCAGGGATTTTTAAAGCACCGGTTAATCAACTAGAAATTTCAGAGCATAAGATGGGCAAAACTTCGTAATTTTCCACAGAAAATTTGATTCTTAATTAACCATTAATCCAAAAAATATCCACAGCATGTCCAGGTGTATAGAATTAAATGATGAACATCATGCAATTTTTAAATAAATTAAAAATGATGTCTAGAAGGGGTTCAAAAACTAAGGGGAATACAGGGGTGTAAATGCAAATGTAATAAATAAAATAAATAAGAAAAGTACAGACGGGACCTAGTAGTAATTACCGAAATTTGGGGGGCCCTGCTTGCAAAATTCACAGAGAGGCACGTGCGCAGCACGTGCCCTCTGGTCTTGGACTGGAACGCAATAAGGCAGAGCTCTAGGGGCACACTTGCAATTTGCCCAAGGGGCACCTGCGCAGCACGTGACCCCTGGGGTTTATTCTTGCTGGGGAAGTCCCTCACGCTCGTGCCTAGCACGTGCTGGGGTCTCGGCCCAACCAGCCGGCCAAAGGCGAGACGGATGTGGAGGCGGCTCGGCCGAGGCTTGCCGGCTAAGGTGGTGGCGAAGTGGAGACGCGGCAATGGAAGGTGGCTGTCGTGGGTGTAGTTGTCGTTGCGACACGTCTGGGGTAGCTGGAAGATGGAGTCGGGGATTCATGGACGAAGGCGGTCGAGTGCCGCTCCTGGTGGCTACTGGAGGCTGCGGAGGGTCCCGGCGTTGAAGACGGTCAGAGAAGAAGTCGGAGGCGAGCGACGTTGAAGATAAAAGTCATCGAAGCGATGTCAGTGATGGGGCAGTGTCGCGTTGGCGTTGGTGGAGAACCACCACCTCCTGCGGTGGTTGGGCGGTGAAGCGAGGCGGAGCGGAAGACGAAGGCGAAGTAGTCGTTGTCGGAGACGAAGGCAGAGGTCTGTGTGTCGAAGATGGAGCGGTTGTCGGAGTAGTTGTCGTTTGTCAGAGACGAAGGTGGAGTCGTCGTCGTTTGTTGAAGGCGGTAGAGCTCGACCGGTGGTGTGGGTGACGTGGTGGTAGGAGGTGGACGATGACGGCGGAGCTTCGTGAGAAGCTCGGGGGTGCAGCCGGAGAACGAAAGGCGATGGAGGTGTGGGGAGGAGGTTTGAGGCAGAGTTCCGAGCGGAGCGAAGAGCTCGACGGCGACGAGAGAGATAGAGAGAGAGAGGGGGGGAGAGAGAGTACCTGGAGAGGCTCAACGGCGGTGTCGGAGCGAGCAGCTACTCGGGCAGAGCTGCGACGAGGAGGGAACCCCTCGGATCACGCCGATGAGGGGAATGCGGGCTGTCACTTCCGATGTGGTTTCTCAGGCTGAACGGCGGATGTCGGTCGTCGTCGAGTCTAATCCCTTTAAATAGGAGGGGGTCGGAGAGGGTTACGGGGAAGAGGCGATCGGTGAAAGACGCGGAGATGGTTGGATTGGTCGGTGCGAGGTCAAAGGAGGGGCGGTTGCGAGAGTTGCAGAGGAGGTCGTTGGCGAGGAGTGCGGCGGCGCGCGAGATTGGGGAGCGGCCGACGGAGGTTTCGGGGGGAAGTTGGGAGGAGGACGACGGGTCCCAGGCCGTTCGATCGGCCGAGATCGAACGGCCCGGTATGGGCCACGTGGCGACAGTAGTGAGAGGGGGGCGGGCGCACACGTGCAGTGCACATGCGGGGGTGGCACGTGCGCTGCACGTGCGTGGTTTTTATATATATATATATATATATTTTATAAAAACGGAAATATAAAAGGACCAAAAAAGACTGACACGTGGCGGACTCTGGGGCTGCGACGTGTCAGCTCCAGAAAAATCCGAAAATAAAAGATTTGTAAAATCAAAAAGAAATAGTAAACGACCTCGGATCAAAAAAGTTCCTTCACAAAAATGCTCGTCTCGACGAGATCTACAACTTTCATGAAGACATCAAAACCAAATTCGGTCAAATGTAAAAAGTTAATTTTTGGGGTATCCCATGTACATAGAATACCTTGATTTTGGGGTTTTCTAATTTTTTGTCATTTTTAAATAATATAAAAAATCTGGAAAAATATGGAAAAATTAAAGATAAATAAAAGACACCTAATTCTAAATTTTTTTGGATTTTTAATGATAAAGAAAATATATACATAAAATACAAGGTCAAAACCGCGAAAATATACAATGTACAAAAGAGGCCCAAAACCCAACTTTCACATACGAGCTCCGATTTACTTGAACTTGGTCTTGTTTTGAAGGTAATTGAATGTGCATTATTTCAAAAGTGAGTAGGGTCAAATCAGACACTGGATGGGGAAGATATGTGGCTTTTAGTCCGAGAATCCTGAATTTAGGGTTTGGGTTTTTGGTCCACTCATCAGGGTTAGTGATTTTTTTGTATTTTTTATTTATTCATGTTAGTGATGTGTACATAGTGGAAGTGGTTTTGGGTTATTCGGAGTTAGCATGAAGGAGTTAAAAATAGGGGAAGTTAGTCTATTTACAGGTCTACTGTGGCTTGGATTTTTGGCTTCTTATTTTATGCAGAAATTAGTGCTAAAATGCAATTCTTATGAAATCATGCATGAATGCTAATTATGCAGAATAAATACTGAAATGCTGTTGATTTTGAGGGATTTGAGCTTAATAAATGAGATTTAGAGTGATGAATCCGAGATTCATCAGTCATCGCCTCTCCATCCTCCCTTACGATCTGTTCTCCATCTTTGACCCCTCTCCCATCTTCCCTTGGAGCATATCCAATGCGAAGATCACGAGGAGTCGGTGCTCCCACTATCGTTGTCATCATTTATACTCTCCTCCCCAACAATCGATGTCAGGGCTTGCAGTGATCCAAAGATCTTCCTCGCTGAAAGCCACAACTAGGAGGAGACCGCCCTCAAATCTGCTCTCTTCTGATGTCCCTCGTGATGAGTTGACCCCTTTGTCAGACATGGCATAAGAGAGGGACAAGTGCAAGGGGACCTTCCAGTGCAGGAGGTTCAGAGTGCTCCAAGGCTCCAATGATCATTTTGTTTCTGCCTTCGGTTCCAGTGAAAATTTCGTTTCTACTCTTGCTGAAACCAAGGTATTACCAAATCACCAATGGTGGTTACCGACAGCCCTACCCGTTCTCCACCCCTCCTCAACTCGAAGTTGCGCACTACTGTGCCAACTCCACCTTCGCCCACTTCGATGCATGTTGCTTGCACATCTCCCCTTCCCCCCTACACGCGTAGGCTTCGCAATTAGTGTTTACATTTTGTGGGAAAATCCTGATTAAGAATCGCTCCAATTCAAGGGTCGGTAATACGACCTCGCTGATCACTGAAGATCGATCTCCAATCTTCCTATTGTGCCATCTGGATGGGGGAGCTGCGGCAACACCTTTGCAATATCAAGCTCTGGATCATGCAACATTTCGTCCTGCAAATCTACGTTGTCGTTATTATCTTTGTCGTCATGATCTCGATGTTTGTTTGGGTGAGTTATCAATCATTGCTTCACGATTAGGGGATATGGAAATAGTTACTCGGCAAAGAACACGAGTGGGAACTGACAAATGGTCGTCGATGACCGGCGATTGATCTCAGTCTCTCCTCTGTTGCTGCCAGCATGGAAGACCTATGGCAACACCTGCGTGCTTTCAATCTATGGATCCAAGAGCATCCAGTCCAGTAAATCTACTCTGCTATTACCGTTGTCGTTGTCCCCATTGTATCTTTTATTTTCCATTGTCGTGAAAGCCCCATACTTTGGGTTCATTAATTTGGCTAAAGAATTTACTATTTCTGCTGCATTTTTCAATTAAATTGTCTTATATTTAATGACAACGACGTGTTCTATTAATCCTAATGTAGTTGTTATCAAAATCTTACCGAGATAGCCATCCATATCTTCCTGAATGATTTATGATGATGGAACATATTATATATATATATATATCCCCAGTATGAAGAAGGCTGAAACTTCTCGCATGGTCAGCATGGATGAAGGTGTCAGCTGAAACTACTCGCTGAAGAACCCGACCAAACATCGCTTTGTATAATAGCAAAGAACCACTGAAGGAAAAGAACTTATTTTGTAGTGGGCTATAAGTTGCATGCATTTTCTCTGAATTTTATTCGTTTTATTTCCATTTCATCCGAACCCAAAAACTATGATTCATTATTTTTCCTTCATTTTATTATTTGATGGACGTTGATCTGTTAACTTCTATGTCTTCACAATGATGAACCTATTTTTGTCCATCATAGAATATCGCATATAACCTTTTTTAACGTGATGTACCTTTGGAATTTTGTAAGTGATTCCATTACCATATATTTAATTATAATATGATTATATTGCCTAAGAATACCCGAGAATTTTGTATGGTTTTATGACTTAACATTGTATGCATTGGCATGTTTACGATGTCTTCTTATGATTATTTTGACATGTTATGTATATGCCCAAGTTGAGCTCTATTGTATCTGCGGGCCACTACGAGCTGCCAAACAAACTATAATAATAGTGTGGTTACGCTTGCCAAGTTGGAATTCATTTTTTGTCATCGTTTCTGATGAATTTATTATTCATCATCTTTATTCTTTCATTTTGACTAAAAATCCTTGGTAAAATACATGTAAAATAATCACTAATTTCAATTAATTAATATTTTAATTACAATTATTAATATTATATATTGAACACTTATTTTATCTAAAATAAAAATAATAAAGAGAAAAAGAAAAATAAAAGAAAAGAAGGATGTATAAATAATATTATACAAACTAATCCTAACCTCGATACTGGGTCAATATTGACTTAGTCAATAAAATAAATAAGTAGGGGGGAGATAAGGATCCTAAATTATAAAAACATTAGAAAACTTAGATCATAATTGTACATAAATTTATTTTTCATTCTTGTAAATATTTTACCTAATTTATTTATCACCTAGAAAATTTCAAACCAAAATACTTTCTCTACAAAAGTTGCTTATAAAAATATATATTATTTTATAAAAAAATATCAAAAAATATTCAATATAAAAAATAAATTAATTACAATGAATCAAAAAGGCCATAAAAGCCGACTTTCAAGGTTCACAACTATTTATAGAAAACTCCAAACCGACCAAACTCACTTTTAAACTTCATTTTATACTATTATTAAAAGATCAAAAAATATTAAGATAAAATGGGTGAATTTTGGTGTTTAGGCCATGTTATCTATATGTACTATAATATATATAATTCCTAATTTTCTAATTAATTATTCGTAACTCTGTTTAACTTAATTTCTTTTCTAAAATGCTTCTAAAATCATTAGAAAAATATAAAAAATATAACTTAAGTCAAAATTCCAATAAATTCCAAAGCCACGAAGCCGTTACCTAAATTTTCCAGACCTCATATACCGACCGTATGAACTTCGAATTAGGCAAATTTAGTTTTAAATTCATTTTTATTCTATCAAATAACACTGATTCTTCTAAATCGGAGTTAATATGCAAAATGTGAGTGTTGGGATCATACTAGTATAATTGTACAATGTATCTTAATTTATATTATTTAATATATGGCATTTCTTCTATTTATATACTTTATTATTATCTATTATTAAAATAAATTGAATTAAATTAAAATTTCTTATTTATTTTTTAATTACTAATTATCATTTAACAAGTCATTAAGTTATTTAATTCTTTCAATAATTATATATATTTAATTATTTAATTACTAATTATTTATTTAATTACATAATTAACCTCTAATTAATTAAATTAATATAATTATTATTATTAATTATATTAATAATTTTTTATTCCTTTTATTATTCTCTCTCCTACTTTCCCTTTCTCTTCTCACGACCGTGTCTTCCTCACGTCTACACCTGTGCACGCCGCCCGCCTCCCTTGTCTCCTCTACTTCCCTTCTTCTCCGGCTGCCCTAACTCCTCCAACAAACTGGCCATTGGTCAGTATGACAACCGACCTTTGGTGATCCTATCCCCCACTGATGACCACATTTGGTTCCGTGCTCTTAAGAAAAAAAATCTCTATAAAAGTTACATCATCCTCCGTTGTAAAACTACCCGCCATTCTTCAACATCCTTCCACTGAGCTTCGAAGCAAGAGATAAAGTGTGGATGGAAGTCACCCTCCTTCCGGCTGCCATCGAACGAGGAGAACGAGGTGTGACGCAATCATCAATGTCGGCGTCGAGGTTCTGCTCCGCCACGCGAGGAGCCTCTACAAGCACCGTCGTTGCATCGAGGCGACGATCCTCTAGAGCCGCTGCTCCAGATCCACAGGCGTCTCCTCATCCACTTCGTCCTCCGCCTATTGATCGGGTTAGAGATCCTTCTTTCTTATCCCGTTTCTTCTAGTCCATTTCTATCTTCTTCTCTCAGTCCCTCTACTTCTCAATCTCTAATTCCTTTTGATTTCTGACTCAAAGCCGCCACTGATCCCAATTCATCCCCATATCCCTCCATTTCTCCACAATCCTACATGATCTGATCCTCTCTTATCCTTTCAATCAAAGCTCAATCCCACTCCTTCATCCATTAGGGAACCCCATCGCATTCACTGTCATTTTTGTGCATTTGAACCGGGTCTTGACTCGAGCTGAGCTTGTCATTGCAGAACATGAACAAGATCCTGCTTGGAGCTTATCATCATCATCTGCAGCAAAGCACCATTGCGAGAATTACAACGAACAACCAAGAGAGAACCGATCAAATGGTCGAATTAACATCTTCACATGAATTATTTCCAAATTTGAAATTGATGCCACCTGGCGTTAAACTGCCAAGCTGATCGAAATTCGAAGAACCACCACTTGGCCGAAGCAGCTCCCGCCTGAACCTTCATTGAAGACTCAGATTTTGGGCTTTTCATTTTAGCCACCCGATCCCTGCTCGACGAACAGTCGTGAACACACCAAGTGTCGAGCCAGATCGTGATCATTTACCCACTGCCTAAAAACCTCACGTGCACGACACGTGAGGCAGTTTAACCCTTGATATTTTGTTATTTACAAACAGATACATGGTGGGCTGAAGAGGCACATGCCTGAACATGTACTTGGTGGAACTTCTACGTAATACACCTCCCTATTTTTTACCATTACTCGCGCATCCCTTACTTCCCAGATAATTACAAAAATACCCCTATAGTTTTTGTACATAGTATACTTTTATAATACATAATAAATAAAATTGAAAAGATAAAAATATAATAAAAAACATAAAAAACATAATATTATACTATATACAATATAAGATTAGTTTTCAAAAAATGATTTTCTATTTTTAATAATCTTTAAAAAAATACAAAAAATACATAAATTTTTAAAAATTATAAAAAATAAAAATACTCTAAAAATTATAATAAAATAAATTTAATAAAAACAGGAAATAAAAATAAAATAATAAATAAAAACCAAATAAAAATTATAAAATATTTTCTAAAATTAGTATTAACTACAAATACTAAAAACATATAAAATAATATAAAATCAATAAAAATCAAATAAAAATCCAGAAAATTACCTAAAAATAATAAAAATTAGGAAAACCAATAAAACCTTAGTTTTCTACCATTTAACTCTAATTTCTAACTGTTTACCTCCCTGAGTTTGACAATCTTGTACTTTCACTTTACCGTATTAGTTTAAGAGTATAAATAATAAAATATAAATTTTTTGGTAAAATCCACTTGGTCGA